>VXBJ01000041.1:565990-573490 GCA_013400055.1 Nycticryphes semicollaris
TTTAATTTTTTTTTTAAATAGGCTTTATCTGGGGAGGGCGGTGGGATAAATCCATAGCGAAGCGGCGGTGCTGTGGATGACCACACCGTTCTCCCGGGCCGAGCGCTGCTCGTCGGTCGGTGCTCCCGCGGCGAAGGACAGTGTGTCCGTGGCGGTGGGAGCAGGGCAGGGAGGAGCGGTACCCCTCACCGGTGCCGCTACGGGCGAAGCGCGTCGTTTCCCTGCTCGGGAACCCCGCTCACCCTGGCTCCGTCTCCCCGTTCCCTGGAAGGAAAACGGGGAGGAGGTGAGGGCGACGTTCCAAATCAGCTCCTGGAGAAGAGGTCCTCTCCCCTCTCCTGCCCCCCTCCCTCGCCCGCCCCTCCGTCACCATGCAGGTAAGCGGCCTCGCCGAGTTCCTGCCGAGCCCCGGCTGCTGCCGGCACCCCCCGGTTACTCGAGCCGCCCGAGAGAGAAGCCACCCTCGTAAGCTGCTTGAACGAGGACTTGCTTTTGTTTATTATTATTATTTTTTGTCTGCGAAGAAACAGGGTGTTTCATGCAAAGATACAAAGTTGAATTTCTAAATAACTGAAAGTTAAAATGCAAACGCTTCACTAGGAAGCATTTAATGCAGTTGGTGCAAACTCACTTTTATTTTTTATCTGCAGGAAAGGAAAAACAGTTTTATGATTTTTATTTTTTTTTTTCCTCTGTGTGATTGCACTGTAATCGAAATACAGATGGTTTTCCTGCTCCAACTGAAGTCTATATCAATGATTTTCATTACAGCCTAAGGGCTTCTTGGCTTTAAAGGTCTAGTTATTCTTGTTAATATATCAAGATTTCAACTCCTGACTATTTCATAAATCAACTTCAGATGCACCGTACAGTATTTATATACTTATTTTCAGAGGTATATACTAGCTCAGTAGATTGCCGTCTTGCCATTTCAGTGCTTCAAAGCGATGATGTTGGGAATTGTCAGCTCTGAAGACAAGGTTAGCTCACAGAAGCAGGATGTGCTGTGTAAAATGCTGATTTATAGAAGTGTTACAATCCATATATCTTGCAGGTCAAATTGCATGCATTACATGGTCAGAAATACATAAAGGATTGATCTGCCAGTGCATACTTAAAGCAAAAATTCATGTTGTCTTCAAAGGTGAGGGTGCTGGAGATGTAATGGAGCAGAAGCTAGAAGGTGCATCTTACAACCAACCCCAGCCTGGAGAAGCCATGGCAAATCCCTCCTGTGTTCGGATAACAAACTCCTGCGGCCTAATGTGTGCAGTCCTTGCCCAAGCCCTTGCTAGGAGCAGTGAGCACCTTGCCCTGCTAAAAGTGAAAAATACCTCCTGTGAACCAAACAGACACCTACTCATTCTTTAAAACCTTTTCTGACTTTTATGGGCTCTTGACCACCAGGTGACACATCCTTGGATCTTACAAGATGCTGAGGGTGTTGCATTCCCATAATCAGTTGCTTTCTGAGCAGCCTCGGTGGTCTCTGTGTCCAAGGGGTCTCTGGGGGGGTTAGCTCCGGCAGGCTCCATTTTGTCATCCTCCTGTCAGTGTGTGGTTGGAGCTGCCAGCAGAAGTAGATGGGCTTGTGATGCTCCTATGAAGGTGACATCCAGCTCCAAGTTTGCAGTTCATCAAGTCCACTCAGTGAAGTTGAACAATTTAATCAGTGTCTGATGAAGCCTTGGATGCAATTTGTCTGTACTGTATCAAATTCTTCTCAAATCTAAAGCAATCATCAGAGGTTAGATGGGGGGAACCTAACAATGTAGGAGTAGCTCCTGCCCTGACCCTTCAGGGGAATGCTGTGCAGTCGCATCACAGCTGTGGGAGCATGGCAGCCTGTACCCGTTTGTGGTCATTCTAAGGTCAAGGGCACGGTGAGGCTCCTATTTCTCAGGAGACTTTCGTGTTTTTTGTTTACTGACCAGATTACAGCTTGGTATTACAATACGCTATTGCTTTGCAACCCCTTGCCAGGAACGCAGGGACTCTTCCTTCGGGAACACTGTTAGAGATAACTGTCCTGTCACTTGCGTGCTGTTTTTGTGATATGGTAGCAGGGTGATGGGAGCTGAAAGCCACTCAGATGTGGCACCAAATGCAGCTGCGTGAGTCTGTCCTGTTTCTTTCAGGAAACATGCTCCACCTGGGCTTCATGCCCTTCCTGGGCTGCTGCTTCATCTCCAGGTGCGGAGGAAGGTATTTGTGTAGATACGATGCTACAGTCTTAGGACTTGGTTGTGTTAGAAAGTTTCTTTCCATTACCAAAATAGTACAACAATTCGGATGAGTTAAAGTACAGAAAATGGTATCCCCTTTCTGGGTATGTCTTCTTCGTGAAGGCCAGGCTGCATTCAGCGCTTCTCAGCTGACAGCTGGGTCTTGCTGGTTTTGCAGATCTTGCCTCAGGTGGCCACTGTCCACACTGGGATGGACAAGTAGAGTTGAAGATATCCACTGAGAAATACGATTTTTTTTTTCCTGAGTAACAGGAAAAAAATGTTTGTGTTTTTTTTTTTTCCTAGTGAATGTAATGATGCTGAAAAAAAATGTAAAAATCAAATAATTAGAACTATGAAATAGGGCATATATTTATTTAGAGTGGTGCAATTGAAACGATTCAACTTCTTAGTGTTAAGATAGCATAATCTCCTTAATGTAGAGGCAGTTGTAGGAGTAGAAAAGCATTTTATAGTACTAGAGGGGGTTTCAGTCCTGCTTTCTTTATGAAGTGCCGTCTTGCTTTTTCTCTGGTGCGACACATGAAGGCAAAATTCGGGTCGATCAGGTGTCTCCATGTCCACCTGCTTTGGGAAGTGCAGCCAGGCGGCTGGAGGCGGTGCCGAGGAGCCCCCCAAGACCCGCCAAATCCGTTATTCAGGCCGCGGTCCCGCGGGCAGGGAGCCCGTCCCGCAGCGGTTGTGGGGCGGGGGTAAGGGGAGGTGCGGAGTTCCGCGGGGCGCCGGGCCGAGCGGGGCCGGTAGAGAAGGAGCCGGGGAAGTCACTACTTCAAAGAAGCCGTCGGTGGCGGGAGAGAGGCGGACAAAAGCAAGCGCCCGGCTAACAAACGCGGTGCTCTGCCGGCGAGTTTTAAGGCGTTTTAAGTCTAAAGAAGGAGTGACAGGGCAATCATTTCCCCGGCTCAGCTGCGGATGGGAGGGTGAAATCTTGCTAACAGCTCGTGTATCTGTATATTTAATTGCGACCTGGCTGCATGTTCCTGTTGAGGAAGGATGCAGATGACAAGCGAATCTATAAAAACACAGTTGACAAACCCGGGAAAGGGATAAGTGACAGATGAAACGACAGTCAGCGCGGAGCTAACTGGCAAACGCATCAGTACAAAGTCATATACCTTCTGAGAGGAGTAGTAGTTTGTTTTATTCCAGTTCTCCAGAGTTTTATCTACTGTCGGTGTGATGGGGGAGAGAGGAGCTAATGTGCCCTGTTTAGGATACAAATATGCAGATTAGATCAGACTTCAGACACCGTGTTTCACTCAAGACTTAAAACAGTTAGAGGAATAAACCAGGCTTCCCCCACTGAGGAAAAGCAAAACGGAAAGACGTGGATTTTTTTTTTTTTTTAATGATTTAAAGCTGTTCTAAACTTGGTTAAGCAGAACCGTTTCGCATACGGATATAGGAAGTTACCGGGAGCTCCCGGGGACGCGAGCTGGGGCCCGGAGCTCGCCGTCGCCGTTGTCCGAGACTGCGGCGTCGGGAGAATACCAGCTCGGCTCCCGTTTTCTTCACTTTTGTGTTACTTGTGGTTTTCAATGAGGGTAGCGTAATTATGAGGCGTTTAACTTTTTGCCAGGCTCTTTCATTATGGCTTTGCATTTGCACCTCGCTTTTAAGAGGAGTAATAACATTCACAGTCAGGGGCAAATCCTGTTAATGAACAAATTAAAGTTCAAACAGTTATTCAAGTTCACAGCCCCGCTCGCTGCTCCTTTAATAAGAGTTATACATGTTACTTTCTCTCGGGATCACTCCCCCTTTTATTACTTTTTAAGCTTTTTCATAAGCACTAGCGGGCTATGTGGGCAGCTCCCAGCCTCTAAAGAGCCCACAAATCCTGAAGGGAGCCCTAATCCGGCCTTAATTTGGCAACTTTTGTAAAAGACATAAAAGCTCGGGTGCCACCCTTGTGCGCTCGGATGATTATATCACAGGGAACCAGCCGGGGGAAGGCCCTCCCGCCCTCTTTTCCGCACCCACCTATTTGTGCTGGCTGCCTCCCCTCCGGAGCTGTGCAAAGGAAGAATCCTCCGTTAGTGCCTCTCGGGTACCGGAGGATAAATTAGGATGTCTGATCGATAGCCTGGGAATTCCCAGCCCACCCTCCTGCGATAGCTCTGCCCGGCTCCGCTGGGCGACCGGTCCCCCCAGCCCTGCCCATGCCTACTACTGGCGAGTGTTAACAACGTGCAGTTAAAAAAATATATAATAATAATCCCTGCCGTCTTTCTCTCTTCCTACCCCACTTTCTTCTTTTCCTCTAAACCTTTCGCGATTAGAGTGTCTGCGCTCACCTCGGCATTTGCATAACGTGAATCTTAATTCCCCTTGTCAGGGGCTGCCCGTACCCGGGGGAACGGCGGATCCAGGCGGGGAGAGGGGCGCCCCCCACCCACCCGCGGTGCCAGACTCCCCGGGCCGGGGGGCGGCGAGCAGAGTCCAGCAAAGCCCGGGGAGTTTGACACTGGTTCAAGGCGGCGCCGGTGCAAAAGCGCTGTCTATGTACAAATAGAGGAGATCACACTCCCCATTATCTACCTCCTGGCGAGTGTTTGATTTGTGACATCAAAAGCTTATCAAGGCAAGCTTACAAAAAANAGGAAGATCGCTCCAGTTTGGGTGATGCGGGAAGAAAGGGGAGAGAGGAAGAGGCCAATATTGTCAAAACGCCGCCGGTGCCGGGGAGGCGACTTCTGCCCTGCCCGTGTCCCCGCGGGCTGAGCGGCGGGGCCGGGTGCGGGCACGCAGGGCAGCGGGCGGGAGGGCCGGGCTGGCCCCAGCGGAGAGCTGGAGGGAGGCCCTGATTCCTCGCAGCCATCCACACAGAAGTGGTTTGATATAATCACCATGACAACTGCCGCCTATGAGCATACAAATAATAGAGATGAAATAGACAAAAGATTAGCATGCCATGAAAAGTACAATAAGTTTCTTATTTAGCATTTAGATAACTGTCTTTCCTTCGGAGCAGGCTTCAAAGTTGAACCCAGTTTAGACCAAGAGGATTAATTCTTTCTCCCGCATGCTTCATTGAATCTCTCATTACCAAACTTTGTCTGTATTGATGTAAGATTTGATTGAAGATTAGAGCATTTAGCAAATCTTGCTTTTCTGCATGTATCAGGCCTTTTCAAGCGCAGCCCGCGCTGCCCAGTGGTCAATACCCTTACTTTTATCCAGTGTCTGCTTCATTTAAACTTAATCAACTCCCTCAATGAACTGGAACAGGGAAACGTCCCTGCGGTAAGAACGTTGTGCTTTTCTTAGATAATTCTTTGCTCCCTCTCCCAATCCTCTGGCGTTAAACCTAAAATTGCTCTCTGATGAACTTAATCAATATGATAATGACAATTGGGGCTGAATGGCTCGGCCTGGGCTCCGCGTGGAAAAGGTAGATGGCTGCGCCCGTTGCCCCAAAACCAACTTCTCCTTGTCTCGCCTCTCCTTTTGTGTGCGCTGCTCCAACCTGTCTTTTATCTCACCCTCTTTTCCTCCCCCTTCTTCCCCCCCTCCGTGACACCGACCGCTGCTCACGCTGGAGAATGATGCTTCTTTGTGCGGCAGGACTCGTATGTCACCGCCCGGAGAAGCGGAGCGGAGCGATTGGCTGGGTGAATTATCTGCCTTGTTGCAGTGAATTATTTGCGCTGTTTCCTTTCCCAGTCAACAAGTTTCTGAGGTATAGTGCAGATCAATCAAAGCTGACAGAGCGCATGTGAAGCTTTTACTGTGTAAATCTGGACCTCTTGTCTCGGCTTCGTTGGCACTGGCATCTGTATATCATTTTTATACTGCTACCAGTAGAGCAATTTCAAAAGTATTTGCAAGGAAAATGGATGTCCCCATCTGTTCCTGGAATCATAAATGTGCCACTTCCGGAGGGTTTTCACTGGTAATCATATCTTTAATGATGAACAAACTTGTGATATATACCTTTCCATAAAATGGGGTTTTCTTCACTTTATTGTGATTGGCTGGGATAAATAGCTTTTCCATATGTTAGGGAGATAAAACATAAGATTACCAGAGCTCGTTTGTTTGATCATAAACAAAAGAAACAATTCGCCTCAAACACTCTTTAAACAGAAACAACTGCAGAATTAAATTGTATTAATAGGCTATCGATGGGTCAGGAGGTAAACAACTGTCCCCGTGGAAAAGACAGCTGTTTTAAAATAAGAATAGACGTTCCTTCTCGCCGCTCTGGTGACCTTAGTGCAGTCGTGGATTTTGTATAATCGATGCTGACTTTATTTACCCTCCTCCCCCCCCCAAAATTATCTTGTATGTGTCTCTCTTTTTTTCTCCAGCTTGACTTTGAATTTCCCTAACTGGGAAGAGCGAGGACGCGCTGCTAGGTTAGTGGATTGCCGTGCGCTATATTTAGAAAGCAGCTGGAAGAGAAAATGTCCTCAGGAATCCGGACTGTTGTGTTGTAAATGTCCCTCCAGTCCCAGCACTTTAAACGTAAACGCTCCTTCTTCAGACGTGCCTGCGCGTCGCGCTCCCTGGGAGCGCTGGGTAAGGACGGGTTAGGGGAGCCCCCGTTAATCCTGCGGCACATCCCGGCGCGGGTGACGTTAGAGATGTCATATGAAAATTAGAGGTGCTGTCGCCAGTGCTTTCCTGACTCACCCCCGCGGCGGGGTTGCGGGGGAGCGGCACATCGGGTTTGTCCACGCTGGTGGCACCACTCTCCGTGCGGGGGCACCGGCGGATTGCACGCACCCGTTTCTCGGTGCAGAACGCCTCACCCGCGAGGTTGGCTGCCCCGAGCCCCCGCAGCGGTTCGCTTCCTTTGCGTTTTGGCAAGGTCAAGCCCTGCGCTGTCCCTGTCGCCGCGGGCCGGGTGGTCCGCGGACGGAAGCGAAGGTGGAGGGAGCGGACAGTCCTCTCCCTCCCTGAAGATCCAGCAGCAACAGCGCCCCCAGACCCACTGCCCGCTCAACGGGGTCTCGGACGCTGGAGCTTAGCTCCTCGGGGATGGGGACGGGGTTCCCGGGACAGGCCGTGCCAGAGGGGCACCCTGGTTTGGCTGTGACTCAGGAGAGGATCCCCCACAGACCCTGCCGAGCTGGTCACGGAGCATCTCCCGGGTACGGTCCCCAGCGGCCCTGGGGACCCTGCGCCCGGCCCCCGACTCACGGACGAGGCGGGCGGCTGTCCGGCTGCACACGCCATCCCGCCACCGTCCTTTGCTCAGTGGCGGGGAGGGTGTTCCCCCTCTCCGATGTAGTGCTCTAACCTCACC
>VXBJ01000041.1:578490-623490 GCA_013400055.1 Nycticryphes semicollaris
GGATGGATTGTCAAGTCCCTGGTCTAGCATGTTCTGTGACCCAGACTATGTGCCTGGGCCTGAGAACTGCTAGACTCTGATTTCTGTCTTTAGGGATAGCAATGACACTGCTCTTCTTCAACTCGGTACTGGATCCACTTCAAGCATGTAGTGGTTTTGTAACTTTGTTCCACCCTGCCTGCTATCCTTGACTTAGACATCCTTACTTAGTTGGGTCCTGCATCTCTGTTTTAATTTTCTAAGGCTGCATTGGTCACCTAGAGCTTGTGTCCATCCCCTGAGTAGGGCCTGGCTCCTGCAGGAGGCAGCAGTATCTGACTTTGGATGCATACTCCCTTTAGACCTGCCAGCCCGGCATCTGGCTCTTCCAAATAGTTGGCACTTGGATCATGGGAGACAGCCTGTCCGAGCTCACTGCAACAGCTGGTGCCAGCCAGCCCTTTAAGGACTGGTGCCAGCAGCAGGAGGAGTGTGCCAGGGCCTGCTCATCAAACTGACCGGCAGCCATCCCATGGCGGCCACCAAGGGAAAAAGGGAAAAGCAGCAGAACAAGTCCCCCTCGACATGGCACCTCATGGGAAAGGCTGATGTGTGCCTTTTGGAAGAGGATGCAAGCTGGAGAAAGAAGAGCTGCTGCAGGTCTGGGTCACCTCAGTAAGTGTCTTTTCCTCTTTGTTCCAGTTTCTCAGCTGGTGGGAAGTGTGTGATACCTGCCTTTGGGAAGCACTCAAGACTTATGAATGGAAAACAAATTGTAGAGATGAAGCAGCAGTGTTTATTTTGGGGTCTGCCCTTGGCTGCTTCCTCACTTCCAAGAAGTGGTTCTCATGGGGATGTGGGTGTATGCACACACGAGGTGCTCCTGGTGCTTGCCTTCCCTCATGAGGCAGAGCCCTGCTTCTCCTGCAGGTTGCTAGGCTGCCTCCTATTAAGTGATGTGACCAGCATCTCTCTCGTAATTCTCTTCCTCCCACTGGAAAAACTGTTTGTTTATGTCCTTTAAATAAATATTTAATATCTTTCATTCTTGTCTACTGTGCTGCTTGTTTTCATTATTGAAGGTGAGGTCAGAGTTCTTTGAGTAGGATGTGGTGAGAGATAGAGTGAACCCTCCATCCCATGGGAATTTCTTCCAAGTATTTCAGACTGGTTCCTAAGAAAGTGCTGTTTTCTGCACAGATGTGCTTGAAACCTCTGTGAGAAATAAAGCTCTGAACAACCACCTTTTCTCAGCATCATTGTACACCCTGGGCATGGCTCCGTGGCTGCACTGAAGGCACAGACAACGTTCATGAATCTGACTGTATTCCATGGGAAACCAAGAGGGAGTATGGAGGAAAGGTTTGATCTGATCACAAATCGAAATGTAAATGCAAGTGGGGATCGTACTTCTAAGTCTGTGCAAACACCTCACAAGTAATTTTTATTTTTTCCACAGCCAATTAATATTTCTGTGATGCATGGACACACTGCAAGCATGACAGCAGGCTTTGACCCCATGACTTGTCCAACTAGTTAGCACCTATGATGCTGAGAGCATGTGTAAGAGTATCTGGTATACCCAGTGCTCCTCCAGTGTTGTCTGTGATACTCTCTAATGAAAGTTATCAAAGGTCTTCAGTCACGTTGGGCCTCCTGTTCTCTCATGCCTGGACTTTCCTCCCTGCCAGTTCTCGGATATCTTGTTGCCCAGCAGCGTGGTGGATTGAGGACAAGGGAGAGTCTCCTAGACATTCCTTGAAGGTTTTCACCAAAGCTGGAAGGTGGAAGCCCTCAAAGAAGATCTAGGAGAGTCTCTCTCCCCACCTTCATCACCCATGCTGCTGGAGTTTTAAAGAAAGTAGTCAACACTGCACCTCCCACTCTCCAGGTAAATGCTGATCCATAGGATTTCACAGTGGATGAGCAGGTGGATGGAGATATATTTTATGGCCCAGTGCTGTCTGCTCAGAGAAGGGCAGCTGCATCGATGTCTCTGAGGATCAAGGGCAAGAGATCCTTTATATCCTATTGGGGGGCACCAGGGAGGCAGGAAGGGATGGAGCTTCTACAAGACTATCAAGCCATGAGCTTTGCTGAGACCTAATTTTAAAGAAAATATTTAGATTGATAAAGTGAACATGTGTGTTGTGCAGTAGTGTTGGGACCGTGGCTCACACCTTTGCTGATGTCACACCTTTGGTGGATCAGAGACCCTACAGCTGCTTTGCTCCCATGGAGCACGTGTGTGTCTTGGAGGTCCCAATATGTGTGTTATTAACATTATTCTCATGCTAAATCCACAATATGGTAGCTACTAGGAAGAAAATTAGCTCTGTCCCAGCTGAAACCAGGACAGACAGGGGGAGTCTTGGAAGAGCAGCAATCCCAAAAGACCTGTAGCAGGTAGGTGTCACATTCCTTTTACATAGTTAGGTTCTGTACATGCAAACCATAGCAGAGCTGCCCTAAGCCGTCATAGCATCATTCAGGTTGGAAAAGACCCTTGGGATCATCAAGTCCAACCACCAGCCCACCTTTATGAAGTTCTCCCCTATACCATATCCCCAATACCACATCTAAATGACTCTTGAACACGTTCAGGGATGGCAACTCAACCCACTCTCTGGGCAGCCTACTCCAGTGTCTGACCACTCTTGCTGGGAAAAATTCTTTCCTAATGTTCAGCCTAAACCTACCCTGGTGCAGCTTGAAGCCATTCCCTTGTTCCATTGCTAATACCCTGTGTGAAGACACCAGCACCAACCTCTCTACAATGTCCTTTCAAGTAGTTGTAGAGAGTGACAAGGTCTCCCCTCAGCCTACTCTTCCTCCAACTAAACAGTCCCAGCTCCTTTAATCACTCTTCATAAGATTGATTCTCCAGGCCCTTCACCAGCTTCATTGCCCTCCTCTGCACTTGCTCCAGCACCTCGATAATCACTAGTGCCTTTATTGCAGGATGACACCACTTATATGTGTGTCACATGAAACCACAGGAACGCACTGTAAGATGATATATATACTAATTCTGTCTGTTAGAGCCATGGTTTTGAGATTAAAATTCACATTTTCTGAAATGCAGACATGAGATGTTACATAATCATGTTCATCATTAGATAGTCATTATTGCTGCTCAAGTGAGTTGTCATACCCTACATAATAACTCTTACCAATTATTTTTCCACGTATAAAAAATTAGCTGTAAGTGGACAGCAAGGTTTTACATAATAATCAAAGAATATTATATAATTATTCAAAGAATCTAATATTCTGGATCATTTTGGAAAACAATTCCTCATCATTTTGTTTACTGGCTCCGTAGGGATCGCTGGCTGGTCAGTGAAACCTCCTCTGCTTGTGGCAGCACTGGGGCTGTTGTACCAGTGATATTTAGCAAGTCCAGTGGGATGTTGCTCAGAAAGATGCAGGAAGGTAAGGTCAAGCCTTCTCAACCTTGACTACAAGTAGTTTCTCTGTGGGGAAAGTGGTTCTTAACACAGAGGTTGCTGCCTTGCTTTGTTTGTCTTGGTTCTATTATTTAGGCAGTTTTTCTATCAGGCAAACCCCTCCAAACCTGAAAAAGTAGCCAACAACTAAACAGTTAAAAGAAATATTGAAATAAAATATTTCTGATAGATTTCATAAAGAATGAGTTACAGCAGAAAAAAAATATGTTGGATGTAAATATATTGTACTTCATTCTTCAATCCAGCAATGTATTTTTATTTATCTGAAAAGATTTAAGATGGTCCAAACTGTTTGGATGGCATGTAGAAAGCATTCCAGTTTGACAGAAGCTTGAATTGATTACTTTGTTGAGGGAGGGTAAAAAAAAAGAGTTTTATTTAAATCAACTTTAAAGCTTTATTTTAAAGGGTGGATATTGGTAGCTGGAGAATATGCTCTGCCTTCCCCTCATATTGCAGCTGGGCAGCAATAGCCAGCCTTCACTTATTTATTTATTTCCTGCACAGAGGGGAGGAAAATATAGGTCCATGAATCAATCTAGATAATGGGGAAGGCTGAATGTAATAAATAATACAGTAACAACCCTAAACTAATGAGCTGTTGCTAAGGTACATTTCACAGGCTCATCCTCTATATAAAAAGTCACTAATAATCCCTTGGTGTAATCAGATGATAAAGCTTTGCCATAAGGCAACACCTGTGCAATTAAAGCCGTGGATTCTTTTGCACGTTTCATTAATTTCAGGATTTTGTAAAGGCACAATGACTACACTAATAATCTAGTCTACTTGACTCCATGTCTACTGGAAACAGGGTGTCTAATTAGGTAAAGGTAATTAATTAGAGATAAATGGAGCTAATCAGACTCGGTTAACACTAATTCTCTGAATTAAGACATTTTGGGACACCTACTATTTCACTGGCTTTGATGTTTCCCAACAAACACTGACTTGGAAAGGAGTCAGAAACCACTACGTTTATTCTGTTGGGGATCATGGGCCCAATTCTGCAGCACTGCTTGCCCTAATAATCTTGCCGGGGGTCGGTAGGACTCTGAGCTGTGCCCACCCCCATGGGTTTGCCAGGAGAGGCAATGGGAGAGGTTGGTTTGACACCCCTGGGAGCCATTTAGTGTCTTTTTACTGGCTTCTGACAGGTTTCTGATGGCTGTGATATTTCCCTCACAGCTTCTTTCCCTAATCTGGGCAGATATTTAAATTTTGGGATGTGCTGGTGTTTGGAAGGGCCACCATAACCTTTGCTGTGGACAGTGTTCAAGGTGCAGAGTGCAGTGCCTTTCCTCACAGAAGAGAGGAGGATTAAAAAAGAACATTAAGGCCAATTGAAAAGAAATCTGGATTGTTTAGTGAAAGGATCAGGATTTCACAGGTGGTCTGTGCACTTGTAATCATGGGGCTACATGTAACCTCTGGAGGCCTTGGGCTTGTTCTGGTGAGGAATCAGATGCTGCTCATCTTCCTTAGGTAACAACTACATTGGATTCAGGTGCTGGCATCTTCAAAACTGGCAGGACTACTGGGTAGGGGAAAATAAAAGAGAATGAGATGAGAAATCAGCAAGAAACTCAGTTGCTCCAATATTGTGGGATTTCTGTATGCCTCTACTGCTAGCTCTGTGTCAGAGGAGTCCTGTTTTGCCTCCCCCCAGGTAATTATTTCCTTACATGAATTAATGTGTAGTACTAATGGCAGGTGTGGTGGAAAGATGCTGTGACTGGCATATGTCTATACTGAAATGATTGTGTCACCACCACCAGCTCTGATAATGTTTGGGGGCAGGACTATGTTGGGCATATGGAGCAAGCATGTATTGGAAGGTATTGCCTCTTGTCTCTGTGTGATGTTAAGCTACAAAGTCAGATGATTTTCTCTCCTCTATGGATGTTCTCCTCGTTTTAGCTGTAAACCATGGCCGATGGAGAGTTCTTTATCTGCTGCTTGAATGCTAGGAAGTGTGGGATGTGCACTTCCCTCCTGTGTCTGAAGAGGACCAGATATTTTTTTATAAACTTGTATTTCTATAACACCTAGGCTGATGTTGCACAGTGTGGTACATAAATAACAAGAGTGTGCCAGGAATGAGCCCTTGTAGGGTGAGCTATAGCCTGAGGTAACTCTGTACCAGCTGAGCTACACTACCCTCACTAGAGGAGATGAAATAGTAGTGTCTGAATACTTCTATTACCAGATACTTTCTGGATTGACCTTTCAATAACTTGTTAAACTACAGAAAATATTTCTGTTTTCTAGATGTGAAAGACCTGCCAGGTCATACAGTCCACAAATGCACCTCTGGATATTTTTAATCACAGCTTGGTGAGTTCGGGCTTTCAGGAGCAGGTGGGGCTTGGGCCCTGCTGTTTGAAATAACTTGTGTTTCCAAGGATGAGCAAATTGTGGTAAACAGTTACAGAGATCTGTGGATGCAAAGGGAACATTGTGGCCGCAGCCTCCAGGGAAGGTAAAGGAATTGAGTGTGCATTCCCTGTATGCTATGGAGGCAAACTGCTGTTATGTCCTGGCTTGGTTGCACTTTGTCAGCATGTAGCCTTGCCAGACCCCAGAATAAGGGTAGTCATACAAGCCTTTGGTCAGGGCTGCAGAGCAGCCATGTAAGTGAGTCCAAGCCTGATTTGCTCACAGTAATTTAAGCTCTCTTGTGTTATTGATGTTACCAGTCAATGCAGTCTTCAATTGCATTTATATTTTTTTTTTGTATCATAGGAAATTCAAGAGAGTTTCCCACTCCAGCACATAAGGTTTCAAAGTCTAGTTGCTAGTACTGTCATCTGACACACTTGTCCTTTTGAACATAACCCTGTCTGTTGTCTAGTCTTCATATGCTTTGGGGAGATCCAGTTCAACACACTGTGCAGGGAAGGTGGGAGGTGTCACACAGCTGCTGAAGCCCTGCTTGGGCTGACCACCCTGCATATATGGTGCTGAGTGCCTATCTAGTCGTAGGGTGAGCTGAGTCTCTTGAGTGCCTGAAAGCTCTGAGCGTGGCAAAATCACTACATTTTGTAAGTCATAGTTGCTCGTTAGTGTAAACTCAGGTGTTGGCTGAGAGGTTGAATGAACTTCTGAAATAACAGCTCAGATAACAGCAGCTTTCTTAAGGGAAGCTGGCAAATGTCCTAGAAGAGGCAGCTTGTTTGAGGAACTAAATACTCTTTCCTTTTTCTTTGCGCATCTTCCTCTTAGTGTCTCCCTGCCAAAAGATGAAGATGCTGAAGTTCCTGTTTTGCTCCCTGAATGACAGTGCTGCTAAGATTCACCATCTGCCAGCCTGACACCCATTGTCTCCTACAGGGGTGAACTGAATCAACACCTGCTGTCTTGAACATCATTATAGAGCCACTGGATGGCCACAAACTTGTCCAGACCAGTCTGTAGGTAATGAATGGGATTCATCCCACTTGACTGTGTACAACTGCATCCAGACTTGTTTTCCAGGCTCCCATCATTGGAGAGAAATGGGCACTAGTACTTGAGGTTTCTCACCAAGGTCATAATCCTGTTCCACAAATGCCTGTTTTTTCCCCACTGGTGGTTAAAAGTGACTGGGCAACCTCAGGGTCTGTCCTGCAAGTCCAGTCAGGTGAGACCACCCAGGGTCTGCACTGGGCTTGTTGAGGTCTTGAGTAGGTTGGTAGCACTGGGGGAATGGTGCTGTGTGGTGAGGTGAAAATCAACTGAAAATGAGAGAAAAAGATGAGCTGCTCTTGAAATTCTGACATCTGTGCTGTCTGCTTTGTTTGTGCAGCTTGCTCCATTTCTGTTTGGTTTCGTAAGCACAAGAAAATGGGGTAGAGATAGCAAACCCATGTGGCATGAGAAATCAGATGAAGAATGTTGAGCCTATGGAAAGGAGGGAGGAGGTGGTGGCTGGAACTGAAGCAGAGCCCCTGGGTCTCACAGCAGTGGAGCTGACTGTTGCCCCCCAGCCCATGCAGACAGCGCAGCTGTGGGGGGCTGTGCCACAGGGCCCCATGGATTCACAAGGGTCTTCCAGGCTCCTGTGGGTCTGTAAGGGAGAGGACTGCCTGCCACAGGGACCATGGTACCAAGAACCCTTACCTCCTGGGGTGGTTCCCTGGGGAGTCTCTGGCCCTCAGGGCTGGGGTGAATTATTGCCCTCAATGTCCAGCTTATGTAGTGCAGTTGAGTACTAGATGGGAAAGGGGGTTTTATTCAAATTTAATATCTTGTTAATTTGAAATGTTAAACAAATATTTAAATTGCCCAAACTAAAAGGGCAGAAAATTCCTTAGTAATAACCTTTGTTCACCTCTTTTTCCTTTTTTTTTTTTTTTTCTTTACATCTTTCCCTCTTGGCCTTTGATTGCTGTTTACCACAGCTGCATCAAAGCAGGTTCCCCCATGGCTCTGGGCTATGGCGCAGCCCGTAATCCAGCATCTTGTCAGCCACTGGAGTTTTTAAACTAGCCTCAGTGTTTGTGCCAGGAATTGAACCACTGTTCTTAAAAGCAGCGGTCGGTTCCCCGCTCTCCCGCAGTACGCAAGATGCCAGCAGGCCACCTTCACATCTTCATTTCCAATTTTGTAAAGACATAGCAGCGAACTCTGAGACCTTCCTGAGCAGCTGCCAACCAGCGGTGCTTTCTATTCTCACACAAACATTGGCTGTAAACGTTAGATTTTTAAAACAAATGTGGTGTTAAAGCTAAGCAATGGGTTGTGTTTGCTCAATATTAGAGGCCTGTATAGAATGAAATTTGTCCAGCCCATCTTATTTCATGACAACCCTTATGTTACCTGCCTGTACATCAATTCAAACCATTGTTCAGTGTGTGGTTTAACTGCACTGCAGTAACAAAATACCTTAATATTTTAAAGAGGGAGTTCTAAAATTTAATAGTTTATTATTATTCTTTTGGATATAATTAACTAGGGCTACACTTCAAAATGTGTCCTCCTTGCTGCTGAAATGTATTTTTGTTTCACTCTGGAGGGGGAAAGAAAATTCTGTCAGACCATGGGTCTCTCCCTTGATGCACATTATTAGAGTCTTTTTAGAGACAAGCAAGCAATTTTGCTGTCATTGGTCTTGTTCAAATAGAGGGTGTTTATCTATGCAGTCCTCCAGGGAAGGGTGTCAGGGAGGGATCACCAGCCAACAGCTGACACAGGTATGGCATGACCGTTTGACTCTCCTCCAGCAGTGTGCTCACGCAGTGCTTGTTTCTGAAGCGTTGTCCATCAGGTACCCTGTCCTGACCCCAGGGCACGCTGTTGGGTCTGGCATGCACCTGGGCTGAGGTGAGGTTCCAGGATCCCATCGGAGGAAAGGGGAACCTGGGTTGGAGGAGATGGAGATGTTGCTGCTGGGAGATTCATAAAGTGGTGCACAGTGTCATCTCCTCAAAGTTTAGCTTTAAAACCTGTTTCCACCTCCCAGTCAGAGCAGAGCCTTCTGCTAAAGTGCACAGGCTTTGGTTTTTATGTTAACCTAGGTGACCTGAAGTTTCTGTGTGACAGTGCTAAAAGATAAAGTATTTGTGAATCTTATTGCATATTTCCACACTTCCCTGAACTTAAGGCTTCATATCAAAGCCGTGATGTCTCCTGGCCCAAAGAACATGAAGTGAAAAGCTTGGTCTCCTGAATTTGTGTGTGGTTCTCTGGTGAAACTGCAGAGATGTGGAGGACCCTCTAGGACAGAGGGAAAGCTCCCTGGCTTCCTCCCACATCTGTGTCTCTGCCCATGCCAGTGTTGTGGGGGTCCAAACTCTGGGCAAGGGGTCCCTGCATGCCCTGGGACACCTGGCTGGGCTGGGGCACCCCCTTGAGCTGGGAAGTGGGTGTTGTACCTCACCCTAGCACCATCTTGTGTGGGGTCTGGCCCTGCACTTGCTGAAGGGACATGGGTGTATGGTTACTCAAGCAGTTTTCATTTTGGCAGGGCCAGGCTGAGCAAGGCAGGCATGGAGAAAGGAAAGCCCTTGGTGTTGCTGTTATGGAATGTGCTGTTCATCAGCATCTTGCAGTAGCTGAGAGGGGGTGAGCAAGCATCGTGTTGCTGGAGGTGTTCTTCTGATCCCCATTAGGTGTGAAAGGCTTTTTCCTCTTGTGCTATGCAGTGTGTTAAAACCTTGGGATCCATGTAAGTAGGATGCCCACCCCTCCACACCCAGGTGAAACATCACCTCTCAGATGACACGCTCCTGTCATGGTCAGGCTTCTCTCCACATGCTGCAGGGCAGCAGCAAAGAGCTTGGGACCATTCTTCTCCTCTGTGGTCACAGTTCTCTGAGATTTTGCATTTGTCATTGGTCCAGATAATGGCTTATGTTTTTGCTTGAAGACTGCTAAGAGCGCATAAAAGAGTTAAATTACATTGCTTTAAGAAAGTAATGCTAATGATGTACAGCAGTGGCAGTCATTCCTACTCCTACTGTTCTTTTGAAAAGCATCCAAATTAAGTATTAAAAAGTCACTCAAGCATTAAAAATGGCACCTGGCTTTCATGGAGCAGAGTGGCATAAGTCTACTTCAGTTTCAGGAGGGGCTGGGCTCTTCAGTTTCAGACTGGGCTCTAGCTATGCAACCACCAATGCGACTCAATGTTTTTTTTTTGTTCAATTTTATACTGTTCTTTCGAAGACTCTTTTCCCTCCAGTTAACTACTACCAGCTTTCAGATTGATGCAGCTATTTCACAAGTGCCTTCATCAGCAAGCAGCCAGCAAACTCTTTTGGGCAGTATAATGGGGACCACATCTGGCAGAGCCTCCACCCTCTGAGAGGGAGCAATCCCAGCTCACAAGAACATAAGGGCTGAAGGAGCAGCATGGGCAGAGCCTGGAGTATTACCCATGATTTTAAATCCCATGATGAATAACTCTGATCATGTTCTACCTGGCACATTGGAGGAGCAGGGAGAACTTCTGTTTGGGGTGAGTGCATATCATAATTGCAACGCAGCTCTACTGTAAATTGATTAGCTGGTGCCTATTGCTCATGTTGATGACTACTAGTGGTACTGGCTGTACAAAACCACATGTCCGTATGTTGGCTAAGGGTATCCAGAGTGCTGGTGCAGGCAGGAGGAGAAGCTGACCTCTTCAGGACACCATTGCCAATTTAGTGGAAAAAATGAACAAGATGATACACCTTACACAATCATCCAGCTCCATCTGTCTGTGGCTGTACCAAGGCAGACTTCCTACCATGTCAGTGTGGCCCCAGGAGTCACAGAAAGTGCTGCACCTCTGCTTATAGAACCTGTTGCTTCTTGAGTGAGCACCTGTGGTGGGGCTGAATGCAGGAGAGGCACAGAGAGGTTCACTGGACACTCAACTCGGGATCTGTGTGCAGGCTGTGCCACCTGAAGCACCAAGAGCTGCACAGACAGGCTTGCTTTTTAAGTAGTTTCTCACACATGACCTACACAATTGGGGATGTTCTGAAAGAGACATTAAGAATGGGCATTTTCCTGCCTGGTCTGGCTTTTTACTCCTGTGAATAAGATACTCCTTCTGTGAAGACTGTCTGTATTTTTGATGTGTAAGCCAACTTTGGCTGAGCTTTGTATTCATGACCTACTCTGTCCTTGAACATTGCTCTGAACCTCAGTGCCAGTCCAAAGCCTACACAGGGCACATGCTTTCTAAATACTGATGAAGCAATGCTGCCTGCTCGCTCCTATGGTGCACATCACATCCCTCCTCTGTGGGCTCTTGGGTGCCATCTTCACCTCTGGTCTCGTTGTCAAGACTTACAAACACTCGGTTGCAATAACATTTCCTTTTGCAGCCTTCTGCCCAGTAGCTGGTTTAGGTCTCATAGACCACACTCCTAACGTAGTCTGAGATATGGTTTGTCTTATCTGGGATGTGAGTGTGCTGTCGGCTGATATCCAGCCCCCAGGGCTTTGCAGGGGTCCTCTCCCACCCTCTCCTGGTGCTGGGCTCTGTTGGCTGCTTGTTCAGGCACCGCTTAGCCCAGCAGAGCACGACCTGGGGAGAGGAACATATGGCAGGAGAAAGGCAATTTAGGACAGGCCTAGAAATCAGAGGAAGAGTTGTTACAAGCTGGGCCTTGGGTTCACTGGCGTGACATGAAAGACAGTGTTGGTGCCTGCTGGAGCCTGGCCTCCTCTGGCTCTCCTGGCGGCTACTGGCTCCCTGCAGCACCAGTAATCCCTGCTGCAGCAGCTGCAGAGGGGTTCAAGGCAAAGGATGTGAGTGGAATAATCAAATTCCTCTGTCCATGGCAAAATTTTTAATCACACTGGATAGCGTTTTGGTCAATTCACAACTGAATTTCCTAGGCTTTGTTTGTTTCCTGAAAAAGTTGTTCATTTTTAGTTTTACTTAAATGCGATCAAAAGATAAAAAAATCTGGAAATGCTATATTTGCTCTTATTTCCAATAGAAAGCTTTTTGTCGTCTTTTCTTTGTTTCACTGAGAAAATGATAAAATTTTTCCAAGCTTTCTTTAATCCTTGATCTGGTCACAGAATCATAGAATGGTTAGAGTTGCAAGGAACCTTAAAGAACATCAAGTTCCAAACCCCCTGCCCTGGGCAGGGACACCTCCCACTAGAGCAGGTTGCTCAAAGCCCCATCCAGCCTGTCCTTGAGCACTTCCAGGGATAGGGCACCCGCACCTTCTCTGGGCAACCTGTTCCAGAGCCTCACCACCCTCACAGTAAAGAATTTCTTTCTAATATCTAGTCTATATCTACCTTCACAGAATCATGGAATTGTCAGAGTTGGAAGGGACCTCTAGAGATCATCTAGTCCAACTCCCCTGTTAAAGCAGGATTGCCTAGAGCATATCACTCAAGACTGCATCCAGGTGGGTCTTGAAGGTCTCCAGAGAAGGGGACTCCACAGCCTCCCTGGGCAGCCTATTCCAGTGCTCTGTCTCCCTCACGCTATAGAAGATTTTTCTCGTATTTGAATGAACTTCCTATGTTCCAGCTTGTGCCTGTGGCCCCTTGTCCTGTGGTGTGCATGCAGTCTCCCTCATCTTTTTTTCAACTTCCAGCATGCAAGAAAGCCCAAAGAATGGCACATGTTACAGGTGACACTCTCTCAATATGCATAATTTTGTGAGTTAAAAATTTTGAATATAAAGCAGCAATGTTTATTATAATGGTCAAAATAATGCCTGGGATTTTCACCCATATATTATCCCAGAATAAGTCCTACAGAATTATGAAGTTTAAAGAAATATGTTTAAATGTGTGTCAGTGATGTGATAGTGAGAGATTTCGCTCCTTGTCTCTTCATTAAGGATGAATTCACCCCAAGGGTGTACTCTGATCTTGGCAAATAGTGTTATAATAGTGAAAGAATATTGCCCGCTGGATAGCTGGAGTTGATGATTAAATTTAAGTGCGTATTGTCCACATAAAGCAAACAATGTGGTTTTTTTTTTTTTTGCCTTGAGTGTGAACATTCATCACTGGTGCTGAAGATGGAAGATGCGTGCTTGCTAATTATTGTGTTTTTAACTGATAATATACTGTAAATTTTATATAATGCAACTGTGACCTTATAGAGAATGAAAGAGATGACAGCAGGCCCATAATTATAGTATGCTGAAGAAATGCTTGTTATTATCTACTATTTTTAGGACCAGTGTGCATAGCCTCTTAATTTACATAAGCTTTAGACATTCACACATTTTCTGTCTTTGCTTATGGATGATAAATTTCATTCAAATGAAAGATGAAGACGTTGTGTTAGGTGAGAGGTTAGCCAACTGGGAGCCTGATTACTGTGAACAACAAAAGCTTCAGTGCCAACTGAAAAAGGAGTATTTATTTGAAAAAGAATTGTTTAACCCAAAATTCATAACATGAAAACCACAGCATTCAAATGGAGTCTTGATAATGTGTGATTTGAGAACCAGTTGAAAGATTATGGGGGGGAAACAGATGGGAAAAGTCCTCTATAATTTATATGTCACAGGGAAGGTGATTATTGCAATATGTTCCTGTTGAGGATGAATGTTTTGTGTTCGTTGAGGTTTTTCTGTTGAGTGCTGAGAACTCCAAGTGTATTTCCAGGACGTATTGTGGA
Source organism: Nycticryphes semicollaris (assembly GCA_013400055.1). Classification (NCBI taxonomy): domain Eukaryota; kingdom Metazoa; phylum Chordata; class Aves; order Charadriiformes; family Rostratulidae; genus Nycticryphes; species Nycticryphes semicollaris. The sequence continues at coordinate 592,018 of VXBJ01000041.1, forward strand.
TCTCCACTTGACCTGGCTGCTCTCCAAGCTTCTTCCCTTAGCTCCATTGGAGGCAAAAGTCCTTGAAGGTTGGTGAGATGTCTTGGTTTGGGGATGTTGAGGTGTAGAGTAGATGCTGTGTGCCCCAGGGTGGTGTGCTGTACCCTGGTGGAGGCACAGGTGTTGGGTGGATGAAGACCTTTGCCCTTTGTAGGGGTCCTAACCTCTCACCAGCACCATGCCTGGCACTGCCCCTCTGCATGGCTCAGCCAGTCATCTGTGACTAGCTGCTTTTGTTTCACCAGCAATGCTACCTGGCTGCTGGCAGGATGGTGCTGGTCACCAGCAGGGCCACCAGCCAGCCACGGTGCTACATGAAGTGGCAGAGCGCTGGCAGCTCTGGCACTATCATGGGTGTACTGTGTAGTACTTGGTCTACCAGGTGAGTTAGAGGAGATACTAGAGCTTTGCCCCTGGAAGGAACCCTTTGTGGTAATGTCAGAACAAATTTACCCTATCATCTCCCTCAATTACTGTCACTGGCTGCAGCCTGCTCATTCTCGGGTCAGCGTGATGTACAGCCCCTTCTGTCTGATCAAGTCTATGCCTGCCCCTTTCTAGGCTGGACAGACAGATGAAGCGGCATAGAAAACTGGGCAATAGTGCTGGCTGTGCTCTCTGGCTGAGGAGAGCACTTTGGTTTGCATGTTTTTGGTCCAGTGATTCTGTTGACCCATCAGTGCAGAGGTGGTAGGCTGCTCAGCTTCCTTCTGCTTTCTACAGTCCTCACAAGGCTGTTCGTTGCATTAAAAACTATGAAAAGCAAAGGCATACACAGCTGAGACAGACACAGAAGAAAAGCTTGTTTGTACTCATTACACTAGAGGATATTTCAAGAGCAGATCATCCATCTGAAAATATGACCTCTTGTAATACTGCCAAACAAGGTCAGGGATGCCTGTGCTTCTCTGCCTCTTATACAAGTTCAAGCTGCCTGGAAGCACCTTCCACTGCTATGCCCAAGTTTTCCAAGTTGAAGGAAAAAAGGGAATTTTTTTCATCAGGGCTTGACCTCTTGTTTTTCTGCTTTGTTTGCCCTGTTTTGGCTCTCTTTCGTTGTACTGATGCTTTCAGTTGTTTCAGATTTCAAGTGTGAGCAATTCCACGTGAGGAAAGCCATTCATCAAAGCAGGTGAACAAGTTTCCTTGTATAGAGCTGCCACGTAACACACACACCCAATCTATTTAGTGTCCTGTTTTCACCTCAACTTAGGTGGACAGAGTTTCAGCCCTGAGGTCTGAAGTACTGCAAAGCCCACAGGAAACCACAATCAATGCAGACTTTCATAGGCACTGGGAATTTTTAAGATGCTGAAGACACTGGGCCCAAGCCAGAAAGCCTGCTTCTGGTCTTCTCCTGCAGAAATGAGCATTTCTTCTCCCTTTTCCCTAGGGACCAGGTTTTAACACTGGAAGATAATATAATTTATGCCTTCACTTTCTGCCTATAAAGGATGCTGCAAATTAAAAAAAAAAAAAAGTTCTCCATATGGTATGAAACTAGGACTGCCACAGAAATCTTTAATTTCTTATGTTTGTGTTGGCATCAGGTAACATCAGACAGAAGTCTTTACTGAGTGTGTGGGGCTGGTCCCACAGACTTTTGTTGACTGAAGCAGTTTGGCATGTGTAGCAGCAAGGGGCTCCATCCAGTTACTGAAGACAGGACCCTGGCTGTGGGGCTGTCTCTGCTTAGGGGATGCTCCCAGGACTCTCTCTGAGGCCAAACACAGTTTGTTTCTGCTGTGCCCAGCTGCTGTGGGACTTTTCTGAAGAAACCCGTTTGGGGGGGCATTTTTTTTTTTTCTTCGAATTGTCATTTCTTTGATCTGTCCCTTCCCAGTTATCACTCATTTATAGAGGAGTTTACTTCCCAGCTGATATCTGTACATAAAGTATGTTGCAATGCCCCAGGTACCTCTGCAGAAGCTCTACCCTGCAGATACCCTCATGAGCTGGCCGGCTTGGTCTAACACCAGCAGCAGCTCTCCACAGGGTCTCAGCACTTCAGCTGAGAAAGCAGGAGAACTCAGAGCTTGTCCTCAGTTTGCATCTGTCTCTCCAACAGCCTTGGTCCTTTGGGAACAGTGCTGTGTTGCCTGCAGGCAGGGTTCCTCCTTTCTGATAGCTCAAATTGATAGTTATGTGGGATTTCCAGGGTGCTTTTCCCTTTTTGAGCTCAAAACAAATGTATAAGTACATGTAAACACTAGGTAATGCAAGCAAGTTTATCATAAACTAGCCCATATGTGTGAGAACTTGTTCAGGAAGAGAGCCACGAGCTGCCCCCCCAGTGTTGTTCATCCAATGTGGTACACGATCTGAGCTGCCAGGCTGGAGCACAAACATGGGGCTCCGGTACAGAAGTGTGTACAAAATAGCTATGGCTGCAGCCTGCTGTTAAGCAGACCTTTTGTACAGCGCAGGGGGGCTAGTAACAGGGTGGGAAGGATGACAATATGTTTGATCAAAACTTTAATTGCTAAAGGCCTTTCCCAAAGGCCAATAATGGCAAAAGGTGTAAATGGAGGAACCCTCCCAGGCTGCTCCTCGGTAGCTGCGCACAGATGGGCTGCTGAAGAAACTGTGAATGGCCAAATGATAACAGACTATCCAGTCTTTCCAACATCAGCTCATTAGCAATCTGTCAGATATTTTAATTTGTGTACTGGTGGACTAAGCAGATATTACAGGATTGCCCCAGCTCCCAGTCATCTCTTTAACTCAGGAGGAAATAGTGAATGAATAAACCTGGTGATATGAATGAAGATTTTTGTGCGCTTGGCTGTCAGTAGTCACTGTGAGGTCCAGCCAGCGCTGTTGCGTGTCCCGTGAAGTTCCCAGCCCGGTGAAGGGAAAGCAGGGGTGTCTGGGGTTCTGCTGCTGGGTGCCTCCCACTGCCTCACCTGGCCCCACTTTTTTGGGGTGCTGCAATGCGAAGACCGTGCTAGACCACAGGTCCTCGGCAAAAGGTCAGATGTCCACATGCAATATATTAGCTAAGCACAGGGTCTGAGATGCTGGTAGATGGTTTGGGTTTGTTTCAAATTATTCAGTATTTTGTTTAAGCAGCTCTTTTTGATAAAAGGGGTAACCGACCATTTATGATGGGATTTTTTTATCCCCTAAATCTCTTGGCACAAAAAATATCACAGTAGACCTCATCAGTCATATTATTCTAACCCATAGTAGCTAATTTTCAAATCAGAATATCTATGCTAGATATTGGTTAATTGACTTTGGTAAATGTAACCCCTCCAAATTCTTGCTTTCCAAACTACTTCTGGCTGCGGAGGCCACATTTTCCCTGGCTGGTCTGGCTGTACAGGACACTCCCCAGCAGGCTGATGTGGCCATGCCTCTTGACAACCTGACCTGCCTTTGCCAGGGCAATGAGCAGAGGTGTGGCTTAGGGGCACAGTCAGCAGTGGCACCTGCGCAGGGTGCCCCTTGGCTGGGGGATTTATGGGTGCTGCCATGTCAGCAATATATTGCTGCAAACTGAGCAGGAACAAGCAGGCATTAAATGTCTGGAGGATCTTTTCATTATGCTTCATTTTGCAATATTATTGCTGAAGCCATTGAGAATTAAGTCATACTTCCATACTAAAAGTGAATATGGCAGGGTAATGTAGTCAAGTGCCAAAATGTAGTGTCCTTGTAAGGTAGAAGGAGTTACTGGTGGAGCCTTTCAATCACTCTGAGATCACCTCATGCTGCCTGGCCAGCCTCCCAGCCACATCGCCTCTGAGGTTTGTAAGAAAATTCCTTTATTCCTTTAGCTTAGGCATGTCAGGGATGGATGTGAACCAAGAGCCGCTGAAAATGCTGGGATTTGTCTGTCAGGTCACAATTTGGAGATGGTATTTCTTTTAATCCAATTCAGTTTTACATATTGGCATGAAGCATTATAATTGATTGCGTTAAGTTACATTGGAATCTCTCAGCTGCTTGATCAAGAAATCATATCAACTCCAAGTAGGCCTGACTGTATGCTGGTGTTAAAAATGTTACAGGCACATAGCTTCCACCTGATTCATTCCTAATGAGATTTTGAAGTTCACGCTATAAAATGTTCTGTCAATTAAGTCAGAAATTCGTAGCAACATATTTACTTCAGTTAACAGTATGTCCTTTCAGTGCAGGGATCTCAGCTATTACAGCAGTGTTTCCTAGTTCCAGCTTCATCAAAGTCCAATCAAGTATTCTCATTGTGATACATGTTTGTCTGTAACACACACAGTTTTTGACTGCAAGGGACAGCTCTGCACAACATCTCCAGTGAGAAGGAAGCAGCCTAAAAGACAGTTGCAATACAAAGGCTTGTCTTTCTGTAGTGCCCTGTAGCTGGAATAAAACTGGGCAGGAAAAATCTACTTTACCAGTAGTAGGCTTTCTTGGTACATGTTTGTACTTCCCCAATGAGGCTGACTCCCAGCGTAACAGCATCAGTGGAAGTAGTGCTGCCCCCCCCCCCCAACCTTGTGGGGGCTTCTGGGGGGGCTGATTGCGCTTGTCACCAATTAGGAGATGCACATGCAGACGAAGGAAAATAGTCCTTTTCTTCTCAGGGTAGCACAAGTCAAGAAAGTGCAAAGCTGGTGACAACTCTCGCATCAGCAGTAGCACAGAAAGCACCTCTTGGTTTGCTTTAGAGAGCACAGTGTCATGCGTTGCTTGATCCCAGTAAGTTCCAGTTCCTTCATGTTTGTGGGAAACAATAAACTAGTAGAAGCTGAGGAGACTCAGCCTTTTTAAATGTGAATCCCTTTTCTTCTTACTTTTCAGGCAGCTGAACACTGATGACTATGGAAGGAGACAGCTCTGCTCCAACTTCCTTCCCTTCAAGCCTGCCGGCAAAGGGGTCTGCAAGAGAATGTTTTACGAGTTTTGAAGAAATGAAGAAGTTGGGGTGCTAAGTGGGGGGCTTAAAAGTAACCGTCAGTTTACCTGCCTCTCACAGGCAGTGTCTGCAGGTCTGAGAGACTGCAGACTTGGGAATTAAAGATGGGTGGTGTGTTTTGTCACTGATACGTGCTGGCACCCTGCCCTACTGCAGAGATGAAAATACTGTTACTCAGGAGGAAGGGGGGGAGGGCAAACTTGGTGGTCAACCCCAGTGATTTTGGGAACCCCGCAGCTGCTCTCTGGGTGGCTGCTAACTGCCAGCATAGCCCAGCTGCTGCCAGGTTTCCCTTCTAACCATCCCTTGGATTTCAGTTTTGTGATTTCAGGGACCAGAACAGGAAGCCACCCCTACTGCTGGTGCTGCCCCTACAGCAGGCCTGGCCAGCCACATGCAGAGGGGGTTGCTTCGACATATAGGTTGTGATGAGAATGTCATGTAATATTAACACACAAATGCTTTCCCTAGTCTTGCCTGAGACTTCTTCCAAAGTGCATTAGTGCTTATAGCTTCTTTGGGTTCAAGATCAGAGGCTAAAGAACTTTGCAAGTTCTGCCTGTGAACGTTGGACCAGTTTTAAAATAACTGAGTTTGGTGGGGAATTTTGTGGGTTTTGTGCTCTGTGAGAAGGATGACTATTTGGTAAAGAAGTTGTCACGTTAAAGCCCAGGAAACTGCAGTGAACCTGTGGGGTTCTTACAGCTGCTTAGTTTCTCATTAAGCCTGGTCTGGAAGGTTTTGTGGCATTTTCAGTAAAACTATTGGTTTAATAATATTGCATAAAAATTTATCTTTAGGTAATTAGCCCAGAGATTTCAAGCAAGTGTCATGACTGTCACTGAGTGCTTGTGAAGAGTCTCCTTTTATAAGGAAGCACTGGATTTCTTCACAGCCTGCTGTATCAGCTCAAGAGATTCATCCACCTCTGTTCCCTCAATATTACCATTAGAGCATGAACATATATGTGCCCCAAGCAAGCCTGTAGTTCTGTAGTCCTAAATTCTCTGGTCTTTGTCTTGTCTTTTGTTCAAACCCATTGTAAAATCATGAGTCAAACAGAGTCATAGAGTAGCTGAAAGTAGCTGGGACTGGCAGGGATGCCTGGAGAGTATCTAGTCCAACCATCCACCTCTAAAAAGCAGGATCAAACAGAGCAGGATGCTCAGGCCTGTGTGCTCTTGGGTTTTGCATATCTTCAAGGATAGAGTCTACAAAAACCCATTGTTCCAGAGTCTGACCACTCTTAAAGTTAGAAAGTTTTTTCTTATGTTTAAGTGGAATTTATGGGTAAGGAAACCTACCCTTTCCAAATAAAAAAGTGCCTGTGTCTGCACAGGAATCCATGCTCCACGTCAGTTGATTTTTCTCTGTCTTTGAGATTTGATTTTTGGGCTTGGTGTGAGTCTGTGCACAGAGATCTTGTTTTAGCTGGAGATACGTGAGAGCTGGCATTGTGTAAGCGGAGGTGTGAATCGCTGTTGTTATTCAATGTGATCCAAAAGGTTATGCGGGCAGGAGATGCAGGTTCCCAGGGAAGGCTAGAGCCCAGGATGTGGGGAGGGGACCGACCAGCTGCCCTGTGTTATGTACCATGTACCGGTAGAGGTCTTGGGAGCAGAGTCTGGAGAGGACAATTTGTTTAATGATATAAGCTAAAGATGAGCTCCCTTATCCTCTGCATTTCCAAATACTGATTTGTCTTTGGTTGCCCAGAAGGGACACTGTGATAGCCAGCATGTCCTAGAAGCAGTATAGGTCTTGTTTCTTAGAAAATTGGGATGAAGGGTTTAGCTATGCACTTCTAATGAGAGAGCAATGCTTTGGTTTCTCTGCCATTCTCCAGAGCCCCTGTGTGCCTATGGTCTGGCAGTTGCTTGTTGTTTATTTCTTGGATTATTTGGGGAAAATGGAGGATCTTGTGCTGCACCATATATAACAGACCCTAGGAAGTTTCCAGGGTTAATAGTAGAGCTGATTGCTTCTGAAGTGTTTTAATCTGCTCGGATTATTTCAGGCAGTGCTGTTCACCTAGGATCCTTATATACAGTTCTCTTTATCCAGGTAAAATCTTGTCTAGCATGTAAAATACCAGCCTTCTGAATCAGATGACTAGTCAGGTATTTACCACTTTTGATCAACTAATATTTCTTAGTGAGCTTCATGTCCTGACCAAATCCATCCCAAATGCACCCTCAGCCACTTGTGGCAGGCTGTGAGGCTTCCTAGGAGTTACTGCTCCTTGGTGGCAACAGTGGGAATTTCCAGGGCAGCATCTGGGCATATGAGTGCTGCCCTTATAGCAAGAGGTTACAAATGTCACTTGTAGGGGTTCCTTTCATGCACTATAAGACTTTCCAGGCATTCATGGTAGAACTCTCCTTTTCACCCATGTGGAAGTGGTATATCAGCAAACCATATTACGGCCCTTGCAATACCCATATTGTCAAAGCATATTGTGGCACTCTAGATACAAATGCCCTTTCATTTTCACTAAAGCACCACAAGCAACACTGACAGCAAAGCAGCAATATGTACTGTATATGCATGGGTAATAAATACTGCTGGCTTGAAATTCCTGCACACATTGGGCACGGATTGCGTTTTTCCACATCACACGATACAATGACAGCAAAGAAGTTCTTTCCCCTTAGCATAAGGTAAACAACAAACAAGCAAAGCTAGTTTGGCTGTCACTGAGATGATCAGCGGCTCCATCCAGGAACACCAAGACTCAGTATCGCTTTCATTTCATGAACAGAAGTAATAGTAAAGCCACTTCTTGCCTTGCTATCAAAAGCTTATAAAGAGACTGTTTCATCTGAAGCTTTGTGTAGGCACGTCATACAAATACTTCACCAGAATACATCAGAACCGGAGTGCTGCTGCTTTCTTCACCACTGCACAAGAACTACCAATGTAGCCACCAGTCTCTGTCAGAGAGGTTTTCATCCTGCATTTCCTTTTATACTATTTTTTTTATTCTAATATTTCCTTTCTTCTACTCACTCCCCACTGTGACTGAAGGGCAAAGCTTAGTCTAACAAGAGCTGAATAACGCATAAATACATATAGGTAATGTTACAGCTTTGAAGTCCAATCTAGGAAGAATGAAGGCTCCTGCAAGTTTGATGCTCTCCTGGAGGTTATCTGGAGTTGGTGAGCTACCAATATACAAAATGTTGTCTTTTAAGAGCAGCATCATATTAGAAACTACTGACCTATTTGCCCAATAGTAATTCACAGGAAAGTTGCAAGTTTTCCCCTCCTCTTCAGCTGTAAGTGAAGCTGGATGCTGATAACACAAATTTGTGGATCTGTTTGCAGATGCTGGAGGTGTGTCACTTCATGGGCAGCCCCAATGAGATGGGTGACTGGATTTTAGGTGAGTGGTTCAGAAAATATCACCTGTCACCAATACTATGATTTTCAGGTGGAACGTTTGCCAGGTGCCACCAAGCGTGTCTGCAGCTCACCACACAATTCCTGGCACCAGGGAGGGATGGTAGTCATGTTCAGTGTGGGGGGATTAATTAGGCAGACAGAATCACAGAATGATATGGGGTTGGAAGGGAACTCTGGAGATCATCTAGTCCAACCCCCCTGCCAAAGCAGCTCCTCCTAGAGCAGGTTGCTCAGGAACTTGTTCAGGCAGGTTTTGAATGTCTCCAGAAACTGAGACTCCACCACTTCTCTGGGCAGCCTGTTCCAGTGCTCTGTCACCCTCATAGTGAAGAAGTTCTTCCTTATGTTTAGATGGAAGTTATGTACAAGTTTGTGCCTGTTTCCTCTTGTCCTCTCACTGGGCACCACTGAAAAAAGACTGCCTCCTTCCTCTTGACACCCACCTTTTAAGTATTTCTAGTTGTTGATCAGATCCCCCCCTCAGTCTTCTCTTCTCCAGACTAAAAAGGCCCAAGGCCCTCAACCTTTCCTAGTAAGAGAGATGCTCCAGGCCCCTAATCATCTTTGTGGTCCTCTGCTGTACCCTCTCCAGCAGTTCTCTGTCATTCTTGAACTGGGGAGCCAGGGCAGAGTGGAGGGGAAGGATAACCTCCCTTGATCTGCTGGTTACGCTCTTCTTGATGCACCCCAGGATGCCATTGGCCTATTTGTCCACAAGGGCACCTTGGTGGCTCGTGGTCATCCTGTTGTCCATGAGGACTCCCAGGTCTTTTTCCTCAGAGCTGCTCTCCATCAGGTCAGCCCCCAATCTGTACTGGTGCAGGGAGTTATTTCTCCCCAGGTGCAGAACCCTACACTTGCCCTTGTTGAATTCCATCAGTTTCTTCTCTGCCCAACTCTCCAGCCTGTCCAGGTCTTGCTGGATGGCAGCACAGCCTTCTGATGTGTCAGCCAGCCCTCCCAATTTTGTGTCATCGGCAAACTTGCTGAGGGTACATTCCATTCCTTCATCCAGGTCATTGATGAATATATTGAAGAGGACTGGGACATAGTCTGTATTTTTCATAAAGCGGCATTGGATGAAAAAAGTTTCACACCACTAGTAGCAGGTCTTGGGACCAGGAGTGGACCAGGGGGAAGCCTTGTGGCTGGAGAGGACCCAGAGAAACTCTCAGCCAAAACCTGGAAATAAAATCCAATAAAGAGCTAAAAGGGATCAAAACCAAATGGGTCCTGCAATTAAGGTGACCCAGATATTTGCCGTATCTGTCTAGAATAACAAGTCTAGAATAACAAGAAGATGGAAAGTCTAGTTTTATAGAAGTAAAACTAATTAAGCAAAAGTGTCATTCCAGACTGGTAGAAGAGAAAGTGAAATCAGAACTGCTGTGGGATGAGGGAAAGCAGAGACTTGGTAAGATTGCAAGAAGGTGGGGAGAAGAGGGTAAAAAGGCCTGTGTTATCTGAGAGATACTGGAAGATTTCTGTTGTTATAGCTGATTTTTTTTTTCCTGCAATTTTTGTCCACTCTGAGACCAGTGACCAAACTTCTACCACCTTCCCACAGTGCTCACTTCTCTTCAGTTTCTCCAGAGTGAGTCTCCAGGGATGATGCCCTTGAGCTAATCAGCCCTCCTTGCAACCAGCTAAGGAAGTCACGTGCCTTGTGAGAAGAGGAATATGAATGCTTTAGGAAAGGACCCCTACAGTGAGGTGAGGAAACCTCAACGAGTTCCCAGTGGGCCTGCTGCCCTGCCTTTCTTCTGCATTGTGGTCGGGAGCCATCCTAGCGTGGCTGGGTTCTCGCCCTGCAGCTGAGAGCTGGGGATGGCAACCTGTGGCACCATGCAGGGAAGCAGCCCAGGGGCCTGCACTTTTCTCTCCCTGGTGTGCACCCTGCATGAAGCAAAGAAACGGTTGAGAGAAACTAGTGCCATTTTCTGTTATTGTATGAGCAAGGCAGTTTGGGAAGCAGCGGTCACAAAGGGGGTGTGTGTGTGCAGGAATGTCTGCCCATGCTGTGGGGGAGAGGAAGGGAAAGGGGAGCACTACTCCCAGGGCTGCGGTGCGTGACCTGGCAGAGCCCCATCTCAATTATTTCCAGGCAGCGTCATGCTCCCTTCGCAGCCCACGGAGCCACCAGGCAGGCTGCCAACGGAGGCAGCAGTTTGGCAGGTTTTTAAATACTGACTGCGTGAGTGTGCGGCAGGCCATTTGTACCATATGGCACCCAAGAGCTAATCCGGGAGAGGGTGCTGGGCAGCGAGGGAGGCCAAAGCTGAAATGCCATTTAGAAGGGAAACATCAGCCCAAGTGGCACAAGGCCATAAAGCTGAACAATGAAGGAGACCAGGAGCGGGATGGGAGGTGGAGAGTGGAGGATGGCCATGATCCCGAAACCACCCAAATTTAATTTCCTCCCTCCGTCCAGATTCACTGAGTGCTTAGAAACACTGTTATGCAGAGCATAAGCATATACTATAAATATCAAAATAGAGATTTCACTATATGTGTGTTGTATGCATGTATTGCTCTGCTCTGGGAAGCCTGACGAAGAAAAAGCAGAATTGTGTGGGGAAAAAGATATTTCTGCCTCTGGCCTGAGACAGGGAGCTGATGCTGATGGCCATTGTTGCCCTGATTTGTGTGTAGGTGATCTATTGATCTCAAGGCAGACTGTCATTTGGTAGTACAGGAACCCTGAGCTTCAGCCGGTGTTGACCATCTTAGTCCTGGGAAGTCAAATAGATCTGGTCTATGATCATCTTACCTTTGAAGGGATGTTTTATTCTGCAGACCTCAATAGTAAGAGTTTTCATTTACAGTCTTGTTATATTAAACAAATGACACTGTGTAATTGTTTGCTCTCTGATCTCGGGCTCTAATGGATAGTGCTTGTCACAGTTATTGATTTTTCTTCTCTTACAGTAATCTAGTACTTCAGAAATATTGAGTCATGCTATTATCCAGACAGGTGCCAACCCTCTGAATGACAAACAGCAGGCTGTTGTCACTGTAAACACTTGATAGCTGGCAAAAAAAATAAAAAAAAGCAATAAGAGTGTCACTTATCCACTAAAATACTATAAATAAAATATAGACTTGGTAGTTCTTTCATGACTAAGCTTATAAAGAAGATAGGATTTGTCACACTAGAATAGACTGATTTCATGTGTGCTCCCCTCACTGTGGCGGCTACAACCAGATGCCTTGGTGGATGCTTTCAGTGAGCTAATCCTTACCAGTAGTGGGTTATTCCCAGGTTCAGGGGTTTCAGCTGAACACAGGGTGTTGCTGATATTGGTAACTGGGGGACACATTTCAGCACTCCTCTCTCTCCTCAGGATGTCACTGTGCTTGTGGATCACTGCTGTGTTGCATGGCTGTCTTGGATGAAGCTGTCCAAAATTATGAGTGGCCACAGTGATTTTAAACTCTCACGAGATGTGTAATGAAATTTTTCTTCTAACGGCCATTACATTCTTCTTGCCCTCGCCAAATTTCACTTGCCACAGTTTTTGGGTTGGGTTNAAGGTAGTAGTTCTACCTAAGTGCTACATCTGGGTGTGCAGACCAATGCTGCCTCATCCCAGCATGATTGTGCACAGAGCTGTGGGGCTGGAGCAGAACGGCACAGCCCGACCCCATCGCAAGTAACTTTCAATGAAAATGAGCATCTGCTTGATCCAGGGTATGGAAAGATCATTGTGCTTCTTGTATTGGCAAAAGGAAGAGGGTAAAGTTTAGAGGTAAGTCATAAAAGACGTGATTAGAAAACTAGGAAAAGATGCCCCAAAACCAGCACACAGTGTTCGCTTCCATTTAGCTCTGTGTCTCTACTCTTTTTTTCTCAGAAAAACTCAGCATGTAATTAAATGCAGAGAGCACCCAAAGCAGCTGCCTGGGTAGAGAGAAAACAGCTCCAGTGTGGTGGCCCTTGCTTGTATGCTCGCAGGCTGCCAAGTGATGGGACATGTGAGATGTGGGACTGTGTGTGTGCAGCATTGCCTGCTTGGTGCCTCGGGACAGAAGAGGTGCAGGGCTTCTCCCCAGTGCTGCTGCATCACTGCTGGGGCTGCACGCCCACACACAAAGTGCTGGAGGCCATCTCACCTCCGCCACAGCTCCTCTGCCACAGCTCACCTAGCTTAATGGCTTCCTACAACATCTTCCAGTTCAAAAGAAACTCACCTCCGCCACAGCTCCTCTGCCACAGCTCACCTAGCTTAATGGCTTCCTACAACATCTTCCAGTTCAAAAGAAACTCACCTCCGCCACAGCTCCTCTGCCACAGCTCACCTAGCTTAATGGCTTCCTACAACATCTTCCAGTTCAAAAGAAACTAAACCATCTATACTTATTTTACTTGGAGAAGCTGGTTAGTATGCACATCATTTCTGCATCTGCACGGCACTCAAATAGCCTGGGCCTATTCTTGTTACACTAGTGAATAGCAGGCTTACACAAGCAAGTGAAATCAGCTTCCACATCAGGAAAAAGAAAAATCTGTAGCTTTTGGGGAAAACCTTTCTGGTATTTAGAGCTGTTAAGTTATCTGAAGGAGTTGTTGGTTATAATACCGCAGTTGTCCATGACTTGCTGCTTAACAGCACAGTGTGTCGGTGCCAGTGATCCCACGCATTGCTGGCAATGCAGGTGGTGGTGAAGGCTCTGTGTGTTTAAAAGGGGCTTGGAGCAGCCAAACAGAAACTTCAAAAATAGCTAGTCTGCCCCATTCCGGTTGCCTAACCCCATGAAGCAGCTTCTTTCCTTTAGCTCTGAAGTCTGCGCCCTTCCAGCCATCAGCCCTTGATAAGTGCCATCTGATTTTTGTATTTAAAAACATTTCTGCTGATGCTTCCTTCTGTATTTCCCTCTCTGCTTCTACCTTCTCAATGCAGCTGGCTTCTTCCTTAGGCTCAAGTCCTGTCTAAGCTGAGTAGGTGATTTCACCTCCTGTGAGATCCAGCTCTGAGCTTTGCCAGAGCTCTCTGTGTAAGGGTGAAATGTAGGTGCTTACATTCATAAAACATTTGAGTTTGGGCATAACAAAGAGTATTTTGCAAATTCTTTCAGGTGCCTCAGTGGTCAGGTTATCTTCTTCCTTGCTGGATGTCTATCAAAAAAGGCAGTTGGCTTGTCTGAGAGTATCTGCTGTTATAAACTTTGTTGATAATTGTTCGTCCTTTACATATATGTCTCTTAATGCTTCCTCTGCTGTCCCACTAGGCATACTTCCCGAGCAAAAAGGGAGCACCTTGGTTATTTTAACTCTTGACTAAATCCTTTGCACATTCTCACTTCTCTTTAGCAGCCCCAGAAAGTATATGTTCTAGGCAAACAGTAGCTGTATGGCTGTAATTCCATCAGGCCTCCTCTGCACCCTGTATTCAGTCCTTGCTGGTGTGGTGTCTTTGATTATCACTGTGTTTGGCACATCAGCCAACTGCCCTTTGAGTTTTCCTTTCCTTGGCTCCCCTCTACTCCCATATGGCATCCTCCCCTCTGCTGCTGGGAACAGTCCTTCACCAATGCCTCGCTGTAAAAAGCAGGGGACATGGGGATGCAGGACAGGGCAGGTCCCTGCAGTGTCCAGCCACAGGGGTCTCACAACAATAACATGTGCTGGATCCTGTGCAGTCTTTAGGTGTCTTCAGCTCCTCCCTTCTGCAAACTGTATCTGGGCATGATAAGGGACACCTTCAGCTTCCTTAGGAAAGCTTTGTCTATGGAGGTGGAAGATAAAATATATTAACTGTCAATTGTTAAGCTACATAATGCTCAGAAAATAGATTTCTGAACCCCCCAAACAATGTAAATGCATTTAAAAAATACTACCATCACACCCCCCCTCCCCCCCCNGATAGATGCTAAAGCCATTCTAGAGATTTACATAATAAAACTTTAGTTTAATTAATACGTTAAAATCTAGATAGAGGCTACTTTACTGAACTGTAATATATTTCCCCTTTAGAAGATACTCTGTAATTTATGACTGCTTAAGTAGAGGATACAATAGTTTGCATTAAAAAAATGGAACTGGAGGCTCTTTGTCTGTGCTGTGGTGCTGCAACTGCATTTACCATCTACTGTAAAATGTCTGCCTCTTTCAAATTCCCAAATTCTTTTCTTACAGAGTGGTAAGTTCAGGCTATGAGCTGGGATTTATACAGTTGTTTGTGGAATTGGTTTTGAAAGCACGCTACAATAAAAACTTGATTACAGGACTGCAACTCCTTGTCCTGGAGGGAATGAAAACCCTCTCGGTTTTTGTAAAGGTGGCTCACCTGAAGGTAAAGGCACTGCCTGTTATATTTTGCAGATTGGCATTTCTGTTTGTTGATTCCATATTAAACAGAATAACCAAGCATGCTGAAGGTAAAGCCCTCGTTTAATTAACCCTCTTGGTGTAGTACCATGTGATTAAATGTGACTGAGCTGCTCCTTGGGGCTTCTGCTAGTGAAAATACTAACAATAATCATTTGTTTTGTTTTTATATTTAAACACATTATTGCATAGCTTGGTGCAGAGATAATTACCAATTTTATCTCCTGTGTTTTTCTAATGTTCATTAATAACAATAAAGGGTTGTAGGTTAAAAACTCATTTAATTGCCTTTATGTTAATGACATTATGAATAGCCTTAGCTACAAGATTCTAATTCTGTCCAGTATCCTGTTTCTCAGTAAAGCCCCAGGAGAGCTGCTCATTTTATCAGCATTACTGATTCAGAGTTTTTCCTTGCAGGTGGGTTTTTGTACATAATCAGAATTAATGCACAACACATTTTGCAAGGAACAGAGTAGAAGCTCTCTGAATAAGTAATTAACTAGAGTGCCCAAGGAAAAATGCCTGAGCAAATTTTTTAGCATATTCATAAAACATTAAGAACAGTCACAAACACAGTGGAAACAATTTACTGATAATATGCTTTCATGCCATTTTCTAACTCTCTCTTTTTTTTTTTTCTCCCTCACTTTCCCTTTTAATGAATGGAGTAAAAAAAAAAAAAGGAGATTTCAGTGCTCTCATTAAGGAGCACCTGCCCTTGGAACAGATTATGTTCCGAGCCACATTGGACAAGGACTTATTGGAAGATAAATGGAAGTCAATACTAAGTATTTTCAAAGTAAACAGAAAATAGACTTTTCTCCTCCATGTACAAATAGCCTCCTCTCTACACCACCTTTTCTGTCCTGAAAAACATGAAGAAGGAAAGATAATCTGAGTTACTTCTGTGTTTAATGATAATTAAAAATAATAGATTCTCCCAAAGATGCTGATGGTGTGCAGTGTGTTTGGAACATGCCAAAATGGACCCAGATACTTCTGTTGTTTGGTTGAGTAAAGTGTGTGGGTCTGGTCCTTACCTGCAGGGTATGCTAAATATGTGTCTTGCCTATAGCTCAGCCATAGGATCTGCCTGTTCCCACTCTATCTTCTAGCTTGGCACAGGGATCTCAGCAGTAGGTCTTCTCTGCTAGACCCTACACTGCAGTGATTCCTGTAGCCAAAGGGAAAACATTGGCCTGGGTGGCCTGGGCAGCTCCAGCAACCCAGCTGCAGGAGAGAGAAACATCTGGGCAGCTGTGGGCTCCTCCTTGTCACTCTTCTCCAGCCACCCCCTGTAGTGCTGGGAAGGGGTCCCTGCCTTGCTGGTTCCTCACTGGTTTCAAACCCATCTGCCACTGCCTCTGGTGTGGGAGCAGGCAGTGGTCCTGATGCCTTGGCTTCCAGAACCTGCAGCCTGAGGGCTCCACACTGTGCTGCCAGGGGCACCCAAAATGGGGAAACCCACAGCAGCACCCAGCTAAGCCCCATTAGAAATGGGTGATGCTGTAGTTGTATGCAACAGTTGGTCAGCATTGCAGTTCTCAATCACTCGAAGCCTGGAATAGAGAAGTGAGGTGGTCTTAAAGATCTTAAAGAAAATAAGTCTGAGGTGTGTTTATGTTCTTTTCCTAGTGCTGGCTCTTGAGTTTTTGCTCGTGACCACAAGGACAAGAAAAACACTGGCTGTTCAGGGTGGAGCTGCCATTCTCAGGCAGCCAAGCAGATCTGGGGGTCAGGAAAATGCTTCAGAAAAATGCCACATCCTGCAGTGTCCACAGCATGCTGCCAGAGCTGCAGCATCAGGTGCAGACTGTACACAAAGAGGAAAGACCAAGGTGGTGGCAGAGCTGTACTGAAGTACCACAGTGGGTGATGGCTTCACCCTCTCCTCCTGGGAGCAGCAGGCCTGATCTGAAGGGCTTTTCCCTTTGAAGGTGAGAGCTCTCAGACAGATTTCTGGGGACTGCTGGATCAGTCCAAGTCAGCTTCCTTGATGAAGGGCCGGTGGCATGACGGGCTATTGAGTGCCGTCGCTTTGGCTCAGCACAAAAGCAATGAGTTGGAGCAAAGGTCCTGCCCTGCCAGGCCTGGCCTGTTTGCCACCAAAATCCCCGTCAGCAACGGTTCTTTTAATGAACTTTACGACAGGCAGAGAAAGCACTGTTGTTTGCTTAGTTTGCTTTAAAAATAGATTTCTAAATTTGCAAGCGACAGTTTGGCGCGTGTCTGAAACCCAGTGCCCCGGGGTCTGCAGGAGCATCAGTAACCACAAACGTGGCACGAGCTTGTGGGGGCATGGAAAGTGGCAGCACTGGGGACACTAATGTGATTAAATTTTATATAACTCAATTAGTTTCCCTTTTCCTCCCATGCTAGGTGGCAGACCTGGCTGGTAGCCAGCTGGTGGATGGAGGTGTCCCATCCAAGGTCACGCTGAGCATGTGGTGGCAATGAGGCCACACGGCCACAGTTTGACCCTGGCCTATGCAGGACCACTCTTGCAGAGCTAGGAACAGAGAACAAGCAGAAACGCTGGGTATCTATCCTGTATTGAAAGGCATGTCTTGACAGGCAGCTTCCCTGTGCCACATGAAGGCAACGCCTAAAAGGCTGAAATTTGCCTAGAAAGGGCTTTTCAAATCAGGGCTCAGCCAGCAAGGCAACACTAAAGAGCCAAGTGGGGAAAAAGCCAAGTGACTGTGCTAGTGCATGGACAGAGAGTGCAAAGACCAGGCCAGGGTCACAGGTCCTGAAGACTGCAGGCTAAAATCAGTCTATTCCACAAAATTCTGGGAGGACCAAAAATTGGAGGGTGGGATGGAGACACTGCCACATGGCCATATAGGTGATCTGAAGACATCCCACTTTGTTTTGACCCTTCTTCAATTTCTTTCTCGCATTTTTTACATGACCAAATGTATTGCTTACACCAGAAACATTTGGAAAAAGGCATCTTCTCTACACAGTAAGGGAAAAAAAAACCCCACCTGACATTTCCCTTCTTAAGAGAGCCCCCACAAATAGATGTTTCATTCAAAAATGTAGACCAATTCTCCACAGAGCCTACCTCATCCTGTGCCTTGGGTGATTACACTTTGTGGCTAGGTGGAACAGGACTTGTGTGGTTACTTGGGAAGAAAAATATGTGCTGTTATATGATAGGAGATCCAGCAACAAAATGGCAACCCTATTTCTGCCTATGGGTGAAATAAAACTGGATTCTGGCAGAATACGAAAGGAAAGCATTTTAAGAAAGTAGGCATTTTATACCTTATTTTTAAGTAGAATCCTTTTCTGACCTAATACCTGCCGCCTAAAATCGTTTTGTCAGAGCCCCAGCCTTCCTTTTTTGATGGTAAAATGTGTAACTTGTCCTTCTACACTTCATTAATTTGTGTTTTGTGCACATCTAGCTAACTATGCAACCCCTAGGCTTTTGGTTATATGTTACACCATTTACTATTACAACAACTTAGCCATCAGCAAAAAAAATCCTCTAAATGAGCCCAAGCTACTCCTGAATATCTGCATCAGATATCTGAGTCTTGGAGCTAGCTCTGTAAAAGGTAGGGATTTAAAAATAACAAAACAAACCCCGTGAAAATTATCCAATCCATGAAAAATATGCAGCCTCAGCAACGTGGAATCACATCAGAGACACTCTCTTGGTGCAGAAGTGATTGCAAGCCTTGTCTTGGGGTGGACTCTAACAAAAGGGTTAATGCCTGGGAGGCACCCGCATGTGGTAGCCCCCCGCCAAGGTCAATGGGAGCCCTGCCTGCTGAGCACAAGCAGGATCAAGCTCTGTTTTTCCATGATGTTTAACACAATCGGGTAATCTGATGGTTTCTTTGCACTCTTTGTAGCTCTGTTTTTAAAAAATATATTTTTTTCTGCAAATTACCTAATCTATTTCATTATTAAATATAAAATCATGGATCTCTTATGCGATCTCTTCTTTTTTTTTTTCAAGTGGGGAGAGGAAAATAAGCAATTGCTTTTAAAAAATGATTTGTATTTAAACATTAATCCAATGTTGTGAATTTACCTTTTTCCTAAAGCTAGGCATATTCCCTAACATTTTGTGGTGGTAAATATGTAGACCTACCACTTATCCAGTAACAAGCGAGCATATTTGCAGTAGATTGGGAAGAATAAAAACAAACTAATGTATATTTTTCAACTTCCTGGTGCTTTAACCTTTCTTAAGAAAAGACTCGGGGGACATAATTGAAGGAAAGTGTTTTTCTTTAGCAGATGGATTGCTTTGCTCAGATAATATTTTAGTTATGCCAATAAAATGAAGGGTACCTAGAAAACCATGAAACTGCCAGCAGTTGTTAGTGTACGACTATTACCAAGGCAGAAATGAGGCCAGAGCAGTGATAAATGTGCACATCTCTCCCTCCATCAGCTGAAGAATGACCTGGATACACTTTACATCTGAGCACCAAGTGGGCCAACATTTTTCACAGCAGCGCTTAATAGTGGACATTAACTTAGCCCTCTCCAAAAGGGCTGACCCAGAGGCTACCCTCTGCGGTTCTCCAAACTGTAATCACTTCTGCAGTCTGTAATTTTATCAAATCGCATGCACCTTTTCCAGCCACTTATTGGCCAATTAAGTCAAGTTCTCACTGAGGGGGTCCAGCTGGCTTCAAGTTATCTTAGATGAATTGATTGAAGACATTCTGCAATCTATGAACCCAGTTTAATGATCTAGGTGATAATACTTGTAATTCTTCTCAGTCAAGGGAATTTGCTGCAGCTGTTGTCTGCAAATCCGTGTTCTGATACAGTGAAGTACCAGAAGAGCGTTAATCCGCCCTCAGAGTTTTATAGCAATGGCTGCATTGTGAAATGGGAAATTTAACATTCACACAGCATTGCCAAGCAGAAACAATTTTTTTGTTGATGTGTTTTTTATTTTATTCTATTGTGAGTGTTAAAGAGGTTACGTGGAAGAATACATTATTGATAATACTTAAAATTGGAGACTGTGCAGCAGTATAAAACAGCCTACTAAAATATTGCATAAAATGTTTGAGCTGGAAAATGAGGTTTGCCTCAGAGCATGAACATATCATTTTTAAATTCAGAGGTGGAACCGAGCTCCAGAAATAAAGCCACTGGGCCAGATTAGCTTCCCCAAGACATTCTGACTATCTGGAGTTGGTTTTACTATTCCAGAGTTACACTGGTGTAAATGAGACAATAATCTGCCCCTCTTTTTAAAAAAAATGGTAAGTCCTTTATAGAAGACATAAATAAATACAATGGAACAGGTGCTGCTTTCAGCCATGCCAACGTAAATCAAAAATAACCCCACGCTTACATGGTGTAAACTGGTGAATCTTCCTCTGAGACTGGAGTCCTTCCCCTCCCCAGATTCAGAGCCCTTGAAGTGCTAATGAAGAAGTGCCGTACTTTGACACAGGCCTGAAGTGTGTCTCCAAGACCTGCAGTTGCCTACACGAGGACCTGTGAAAACAAAGAAATAATCATATTTGCTTGCTTCAGTGGCATGTGCCTCTTTGCTGAGCCCCAGGAATGTTAATCCCCTCCCTATGAAACAAATAATGTAACTAATGCTAGGGAATATTTTTCACATTGAAAATTCAAAATACTTAGTAATGAAATATCCTGTAGTGCATCTGTGAAGTTTCTGCTTGTGAAAATGAATGGCTGGGGTTTGATTTCCCTGCAAAAGCGGCAGCTGTGGTATTAATTTATGCTGTGCTGCAGACACCCATTCGCTTCTCAGTTGCAGGGACTTCCCCTCCCGCGTGGTGTGATTGAGCCCAGCTCTGCCAACGCCTGCCTTGCTGAGAGACTCTGTTGCTTTTCTTGAGATCTAATAATTTTTTTAACTGTGGGATGCTGGGAAAAGTAACTTTATTTTTTTTTTTTATGGGGTACAATTTCAAAGAGTGGTGTGGGTTTTTCAGAGTTACATGGAGTTTCCAGCCCCATCCAGCTCTCCCCTTGCCCGTGCCTGCCGAGCCCGGCATCAGAGACCTCCCATTTGCCTTGGCTGGAGGCCTGTGCTGGGCAAGGAAAGCCCTTCTCCCCACCACAGCCTTGACTCATCCTCACATGAAGCCTCAGTGGCACTTCTCAGTTTTGGTGGACACAGATCAAGCTGTGTTCACAAACTCAGGTCTGTTAGTCAACTAACCATACCATTATGTCAACTAACTGTACATATTTCTAGCATTAGCCTTTGAGGATTTATGCAATACTTGAGAAGTGTTGTAAAGATGATGTAAAATGAAGATCTCCTCTCTTGTGAAGGTTGGCTGGCTGAGGTGGGTGGCATGGCCCACCTGATTGAAGAAGTTGAGCTGCTTTGCATAGGTGTGCTGATGTTGTGCCCAGGGAAAGTCATGGTGCCTCTGGCAGGTCCCATTTCCATCTGCAAAACAGGGATCATGTGACTGACCTTTTCTGCAGGCTGTGACCTCAGGGCACTCAGGAGCTGACATCAGGGCAAGTAGATTTGACTGAATCCCTATGGATTCATATGCCACAACTGGGTGCCTAGGACCCCCTATCTAATGGGAAGGTGGACCCTTGGCAAGGGCCCCTGAGCAGCTCCTTGCCCGTAGCCCTCTTCCCTTGAAGGTGGCTGTGGCCAGGGTAGGGGTCGCTCCACACTATGGGCTGCACTAACCAGGTACAACACAGAGACTTCTAGGGATTAGGAGGATGAGTGTAACGGAGGGGGAAGGGGGTCAGACATGTGGTGCCATTTATGAAATTAGTGAGATGAGAATAGCATGCAGGAGTAGGAAACATCTTTGACGCTAACCATAGAAAATAACTCTGAGATTAACTACACTGAGGGCATGCTCCTGCCTGACTGGGTTGATTGCACAGAGCCAAGCCTCGGTGTCATGTTGGCCATGCTTCAGCGGACACACATTTTACTTGCCCTGCTATCATTTCTCAGAAGGGAGAACGGAGCCAGAAATCTCTCCCCGTAGCGGGACTTAGATTAAAGCATATATGACTAAGGAAGCCTGGTATGGCCACAGAGAACATCTTGTTCCCCATATTTAGCCATGGGCAATGTCAAGTACTATATGTTACATGAGTGCTTTCCTCTAGTCCTGTAGGCCTTGTTTTAGACATTGACTATGCGAGTTGAAGGGCTTCGCTTTAAAATAACAGTCCTACAAACAAATATTTGATTTTTCATCTTCACCACCCAGAACAGCAGTCTCCAAATTAGAGGGCTGCCTTGCCTAAGACACAAGGAGGGCTGAGCAGAAAGCAAGAGAGACCTGATGTTGCAGCACCATGGCCGTGGAGCCAGCAGCACCTTCTGTTGGGATTTTGCTGGGGCTAGGCACCGCCGCAGCAGTAGCCCTGGTGCAGCATTACATTGTCACTAAAAAGAGAGGTTAATGACCATGGTTGCTTTTGATCCTCTGCTTGAGAGGGAAGGGAGAGTTTAGTCCACAACACCAGCCAGCTTCCAAACACTTTATGGATTTTGGCAAGAGGCAGCACAGTCATAACATTTGAATATTAGCACTTTATAGCTCAGCCACACTAACAACTGCTAATTAGGCAGCTTGAGCATGGCTGAGTGCTGCCTTGAACCTAGTGTAGTAATTTACACCTATCCACAGCTATAGCTCTGATGTGGGAATGCTTTACACCCAGTTCACATGTATGGAGACGATTAGCAGTGGTGAAGCCAGCTGAAAGCCTGATATTGGATTCCTCTTGTGTTCGCCCTTCTCTTCAGCACTTAATTTTCCTTTCCTGGAACACCCACAGGTAGCGTGTGGGAAAACCCTGGGCTGGCAGCTCATCCACCACGGCATCTTCAGAGAACTTGCTGTGCTAACTCCCAGGATGGAATACATTTCAGCAGAGCACAACCACTTTTAACTGCCGCAGGGAATTCATCCTCCAAGTAACCTCCCATAGCTTTCTTCCCATGCCAATAGATTTTTATTTTTTTTTTTGCTTGGCCAACAGCAATACTAAAGTTGAAATGTTTCATGCCATATATTTGAGTGTTGCTGTCTCCAGTTCTGGTTGTGCTCTGCCTTTTGTGCACACAGACTTACAAAACTACCAGCTGTGATTTGCAGTGTTAAATTCTTTCCCCCCCTGCACCTATTGGGGTTTTCTGCTCCTCATAAGGCCATTTGCAATTAAAACAACAGCACTCTGATAATCTTATGCAGCTGGGTTGTCTAAGGTGTGATAAATAAGTGGTGATTGTGGGTCTCTTACCCTGTCAGTGACTTGGGTCCCTATTGATCTGAGGGTGCTGTCGCTGCTGGAGTTATCCATCAGCTGAGCCACAGCATCCAGAAATTGCTGATTGTTGCAAGCACCGTTGGCATTTAATTTCTAGTAAGTATCTTGTTTGTTGACTCCCCAGCTATAGACCTTCTCCTTCTGAAGGCAAGTTGAGGTTTCATGGAAGAGCTCCTCCCTCTCCCCTGGCTTACAGGTAAATGCTGGATTTTTGGAGCCTCCTTTCTCATTTCTGTACCAAGTCTGATTCTGAACCAGTGGGAGTAGCTTCCTGGGCTGGGTTTCCCCCCTGGAACTGGAAGTAATTTCTCACAGTCCCTGGGGAATGGGGGTACCCTGTGGATCTGATAGCAGCTGCTCCCTGGCTAGTAGTGCAAAGGAAGTGGATTCACCTGAGTTAAATCTATACTTACTCTTCTTAAAGAACACCAATTTTTCTTTCTTCAAAAAAGAAACAAACTGATGTGTTATATGAACAGATAGAAAACAAGTGTGAGTCTGATGGATATTTCTCTGAGAAAAAAAGCCCAAGATATCAACCTAATTATTTCTTGGACTACTTTAAAATCAGATATATCTTTCCCCTATGATGTACTGCTCTTCCTGCTGGTGGGGGTATAGAACTGGATTATATTTCTCATGACAGCTAGAAGAGAGTAGTTGTGCGATATTTTGTTTTTTTTGGGGGGGCTGTGTGTGTTTTAATTGTCTAATTGTTTTTATATTTAGTTACTAATATCCTGAGCCCTGACTACTTCATTCAAGGTGCCTACAAATGGCTAGAGAACAAAGCAGGACAGTGTATTTCTGCAGTGTTTACACTTCAGGTGTGTAGCATGGCCTGGGGATTTGGGCTTTTTCCTGATAGTCTGTGTTGCAGCCCTCTAATAAAAAAGAAAGTTAGCAAGGAAAGCTCGCAATCAAATCAAATAAGCAACAAAAGGGCAATACCACATTTCACTCTCTGTGATTCAATCTGTAAGAAATGTAAATCACTCATCCAGAAGAGAGGGATTTTCAATTAGTCCTGTTTTCTTAAACATGCAAATCCCCCAGCCATGTTTAGCAGCACAGTTTTGCCCTAACTCTGCAGAGAATTCCCAAGCAACCTTTAATAGACGGCCATGCCTTCAGGCTTGTCCACTTATGTTTTCTCTCCTGCCTGGGCACAAGATAGATTATGCATATTATTATTCATAAGTGCCACCTATTGAAAGCATAACCACAGGCACGTTTGCAAATGGTAGGCTTGCCCCAGCTGTCCCCACTCATGCGAAACATTCCTGCTCTCTGATGGACCCCTCCAAACTGTGCCCTCAAAATCCCCGCTATTTTCTTGCCAGGTGTCCTGGCATGCAGAAGGACTTGCAAAACAATCCATGGACTTCAAAGGCAGATAAAATTAAGGAGGATGTCCCCCCATTTTCTTCCTGTAGAGGTACTTTCCAGGTGATGCTTTTGCTTGCCTCCACCTGACCCCTGAGGCTGGTGCTGCCTTGCAGGGCACTGGGGACAAGGCTGCAGCCCAAGATGCCAGGAATCATGGAAAACGGTGATGCCACTTCTCTTTAAATATACGTTCTTTGTTGAGGAAAGGCATTTCTTTGGCTGGTACAAGAAATAATAAATAGTTAGTAGAGAAGAACAGAGAAGTAAATAGGTGGCGGTCTCACATGACTGGTTGTTATTTGCTCATTCTTAGAGAAAGGGTAAATATAACCACTTTCCTGGTGGCAATTAATTTAGTTTTTAAATAAAAAAATATATATATTTTTTAGTCTGCTTTTGCATATTAAACCATTTTCCTGTGCATTTGAGTGTGTTGGTATAAAGAACAGATCCTTCTCTTCCTCATCTGCACAAGATACAAGTCCTTTCCACTTTGCCGTAAAATGATTTTTTAAAAAAATAATTATGAAATAGGAAGTAGGAGTAGTATTTAAATGTTTTGAATGCTGGTGGCTAAAATTAAGCACAGCCCTATGTTTCTACAAAAGGTCAATTGTAATTCTAATTACTCTTATGTAAACTAGCTCATGTTTGAACCGCACATTTATAATTAATATATATGCCTTGTTGCCAATGATGCACATTTTTGATCATTAGAATCCGGACAGCCTTATTACGTCTGGACAGTCTGAATCAACATCTGAATGGATATGAACCTCTTCAAGCTGATTTTCTGTAACACCAGTTTTATGATGATGTAATTGCATTGCACTGAGATAAATCCAGGGTGTGGGAGTGGGGGCAGGAGATGTGTGACATTCAGCACTCCTCCGGTACTGCAGGACTTACGGTATGGTGTTGTAAGCAAGGCCTAGAGATAGAGTTGCGATGTCATCCTTAGAAAAGTCCTACTGGTCTCCAGAAGAAACACAGCGGCTGATAAATGCATGAATCATCTTGAGATTTTGGGGGGGTTTGGGTTTTTTACTCTCATGATGGAAAGGTATGGTGGGAAGCGTTTTCCCTGGTAGTGGATGAGGCTGAGCCATGTGATAAAACGTGCAGCTGCTTCCTCCCCCTGGAAAGGGTTCTTGTTTCTGGCTTCCAGACAGCAGTGAAGCCTGAGAAACTGTTATCAAGCCACATGCCCAAGCACAGCCTTGGCAAGCAGTGGCAGCCTTAGGAGCCCCATGGCCATTTGTCACTGCCCCCTGTGCTACCCTGGAGCCCATGGGTGCAGTTTTGGCTGCAGCCTCATCCTAGCCTGCCCAGAGCATTGCTCTTCTCAGGTACCAACCAAACAGCAAAGGCAGAATAAAAATTTAGTATCCTGATGCACTTTTTCAACATGTTTTCCTTGGAGTTAGCTGGGCTCACCTCTGGAGGGGGCTTTGCTTGTTCCCCTGGTTGCAGAAAAGCCTGTGGAAAGCATGAGTGTGCCTGTTCCTGCATGGAAGTGAGTTGCAGATGGAGTGATGCACTTCATTTGTAGAGAGAAGGAGCAATATATTTATTGGTATAAACCAGGGATTTAAACGAAGTTTGATGGTAAATGTGATGGTGTTCTAACAAGATTCAAGATGGCAAGGCACACTTGATTATTTCCTGCATAAAGGACAGGGTCAGACAGAACTGGGAGACCGGGAGCCCCTCCTGTTGACTCAGGGCTTCAGAGAGGGACCCTCTTGCTTTCTAAACTCCTCAGAGAAAAGTCTAGGTGTGATTGGCTCCAATCCTAATCCCAGACTTGGTCAATGTTTTATGTCTAAAGGATTATCTATGTGCAATCAATCCTTTATATCACTTAGCTAAGATTTCAAGGTTTAGCATGCCACTTGTCAAGGACTTGTGCAGCAAGGAATCTCTAAATCTCAAAAAGTACAGCTTGAGTGAGCATCCCTGCTCAAGGGGAGATCCTGGTGTGCAGCCTGCTGTTGTTCAGGAAAGCTCAAAGGGCTTTTGGGTTGTTCGCTATTTGTGGGAGTAAGATGATGACCCAAAGCCATATTTACATATTGACCATAGTACTAGTATTGTGGTTAAGTGGGCACATCGCTCAACTTAGCTCTTGACTATTTAGTTGTTACCTGTCTCCCTGAAACCATGTTGAGCCAAGCCCAGCCATCACAACTAGAGGTACCCGTTGTGACCACCATGGCTGGTTATCACTTGGGCAGGGTTGCAGGAGATAAAGGCCGGGTTGACACGTGGGGAAGAGGAGCATACCTTTGCAATGTAGGGCACCCCAGAACCTGCCTGGGGCAGCTGGGCTGCTGCCGTGAGCAGAAGAGAGAAAGCTGGGAAGGAAACCTTGGTACCTCTGCTTGTTGCTGTGCGCTGGCATGGTGGAGTACAGGAAAAGCAAATGTCCTCATTTCAAATATGCTTGACTTGCTCCTTTCTCACCTCAGGAACCAAGGCTGCTCTGCTGTTTTTGTGCTCAACTGAGAGTGGTGAAGGGCAAGCAGTGCTGCTCTGCTCTGGGGTGCTCCCGGGGCCCCAGGGGGGACCTTCTTCATGGGGGAAAAAATGGGTGTTACTGCTCCTTCTCACCCCTCATGCTTTCTGCCAGGGACAGTTTAAAAACTGTGGTCAGGTCTCCAGAGGTGCCTGGGGAAATCATGCAGGGCCTGTGCCTCTGCTGTCTCCCTGTCCAGCAGTAGAGGAAGCATGTTCAGTGGTTGATGCTAGCCCACAAGGAAACCCAATTCTCTGGTTTTAAAACCCTCTGAGGTGCCTCTGCATCCCATGTGGCCCATCCTTGCTCTTGTGCTATAATTTGCCAAGGCTGGCAAAGCCTTGGGCAGAAGTGCCTTGCAATGTCTTCTGAGCACTTGTAGCACAAAAGCTCCCTATTCCCTGGCCCTCCCAACAGCCTTGCTGTCTGTCTACAGTGGTGATACATCATCTCCTCTCAAATGTCACTGGAAAACTTTGCTTACCCTCAGTGCATCTCCTTCCCTCTCTCACTCCCTTTGCCACTATTACCCTGTGCTGTAATTGCATTCATGGCTGTGGGATGTGCTGAAGCATGGCTTTCCTGAGAGGCAGGATGCAGGCTGCCACCGTTGTGTGGGATAATGGGCTCCAGCCCCAACCCAGGAAGCCGGCACTGAGCCGAGAGGAGTGTGTGCATCTCTGCACCCACTTGGTCCTTGGCCTCTCTGCCGAGCCTGCTGACAAGGGTGCCAATTAGTGTCAGTTGCATGGGTAGCCAGTGATGGGGACACCTGCGCACCCAGACCACACAGGCCACTGCCTTGCTGCCACTGCCACAGCACCACAGCTGTCAGATAGGGACAGCTCTGCCACCGCTGACCTGTGCCCCTTCAGAGCTGGTGATTTAAGAGGTGAAAGACATAATGTGCTGTTACCCATCCCTGGCTCCAGAGCCTTCAGTGGCAGCATGGAGGCCTAGGCTCTGGGTTTGTCCTGCTCTTGGGAAATGCTAGGTAAAGAAGCAGTGCTTCATCAACCTCTGTGATGCTACGTTACTTTACAGTGCTGTCGTTTACAATATATTTAGAAGCCTAGATCAGTCCCCATCCATCTCCCTACCCTGTAACATGCAATGGCTGCTCATTGCTAAGACATTTGTCTTTGTGAAGGAAAAGAAGGATAACTCTTCACTCAAGTAAAGATAAATATTGCAGAGAATCACCTGTCATTTGCAGGTATGTATCATATAAAGTGTAGTGTGTGCAGATGAACTTGCCCACATGCTTGTGACGCATAAATGTTTTATAGGCATGTGCGTGTCTAATATTAATGCACCTGAACATACACACAGTTGCATGTATTTAGGTAGAAGCATGCTTGCTCTGTGTCTGCATCTCGCTATAGAAAAGCTGTGTTCACATGTGTACACTTGCATATATAAATATTGCCAGGAAACAAAAAAATAAAGTCACTATTGATAGCATCATGGAAAATTAAAGATGAAGCTGAGAACAGACTGTGTTAATAACCCAGGCTGTTGTGTCACCAGTCAAGTAGGGTGCCTTGTGAAAAGGAAAAAGAGCACGTGGAAATCCGTAAGTAACATACACAAGCATCGTAGACTCTCGCATCTGGGAGCATGTGCTTTTAGGAGGATGCGTGTGTGTCTGTGTGGGTATTTTTTGTATCTGAAAAGGCTCATTGAAATAACTGAACACAAAGCCAGTGCGTGTTTGTGTTAGTTGAAATGCTGGCATTAAAATGATTATATGACTCTATTAGCAGGACGTTATGGCTCCAATTTCACTTAACATCTGAGTTGTTCACATTAAAACATGCCCTTGGCCTGACAAGACGTTATTAACTTGCGTTTAATAAAAATAAAATATTACATTTAAAAAAATTGAAAGCTGACAAATTTGATTTAAATGAATACTGAACTCCAGGCAAATGTGTTGCTTGAACTCTGCCTACTGTACTGAAGCTGACAGGAAGCATTAAAGTAATACTGAGTGGTCAATATGTGACTAAATATCACATGTCAAGCTTAGCAAGAATGTTCCTTCCAAAGAAAATTATATTGTTAAAAATAAGTGACAAATTCTAAGCAGCTCCTTCAAATTCATAAAGACATGTGAAAGAATGGAAGTGTGCTTGTAATAAACTGGGATCTCTGCAGGAGAGAGAGAATATACTGTCTCTTGCACAGAGCCATATAGAGTATCTACAGGTAATCAGATAAAAATGATTGCACATATTTGAAGCAATAAATTTCCTTTGCATTTGCCGTAGAGCATAAAGAGAAGAGACATGCTACATTTTCACACCATGTTTTCATCTGAAAGCTTTTGCTGTCATGCTGTTCTGTCTAAAGGGATAATTTATTTATATAGACTCAAGCATCTATATGTGTACATACATGCATAGATAAATATACATATGCTAGAGCAATCTTGAGCAGTATTTAGAGTAAAGAAAATTAAAACTAAGTCAGATTTTAAAAGAAATAATTGTAATAGTAATAATAAATGCCCCCCCACCATTAAATGTTTGGGAACACTAGTGCTTCATGGCTATCATCTGCAGTGGATTCCAACTGGGAGAACATGCTTAAACACGATCAACTTTCATGTGTTTGCTGAAAGACATAGATGTCATTGCTCCCCCTTTGCTTCAGCAGGATCAATCCAGGATTACCAGGGTGCAGTAAGGGCAGAGTCCAGCAGTCTATTTAGATTAGACAGAGCAATAATATACTGGGATATACAGCCTCAGACAAATGACTTGATATGCTTAGGTCAAGAGGTTACCAAAGCCAGGTGAGATCTGAGACCTATTTGTCACTGCCTGAGCACAAATTAAGTTTTAAATATTGTCAGAAATGAAAAACTGCTACCAGATGGTGTCAAGTTAATTCATCTCACTGTACTCGGAAACTATCTTTTGGCTTCACCACAGTGCATGGTATCCTGTATTACAGGGTGCCTGTCAGAGCACCTCCTGTAGCAGAGATGTAAGGGCCCTACTCAGCCTTTGTTTCCAAGATGGATGTGCTGCATTTCTGTTTATATGGAGATGTTTGTCATACGTATGGATCTGAGACACGACCCCTACAAAGCAGTGTCCTGCACAACAGAGATTGAGTGGTTTCGGTTTCACTTGATTGAAAACTCCGTTCTTTCACCCACCTGGTCCAGGGAACAGGATTTGCTGGTTTGTAGGAAGTGGTATTTGGGGATGAAGCCTTTTATCCTACTGTGTTGGTTGCAAAGGGCCATGAAACTCCCAAGCAAGCACAGAGCTGGCATAACTGGCTTGCTCTTTCCCTCCTGCCCCATTTCTGTTTCAGGGCTGCAAGGAGAGTGCCACCCTGCTTATCCCTGTTGTCCCCTGGGCAAAGGTTGGGATATGTTTTAGTTTACCATGCTCAAGGGAACATAAAATGACATCCGTCAATTTTATGCTTCTCGTTTCTCCCTTGCCCATCTGTTGTTCTTCCTGAGCCCTGCTTTTAGCTCTGGCTTCAAGCACAGCGCTTGAGCCTTCCAGCAGCAGGGAGGTTCCTGAGGGAGGAGGATGAAGGGGTCCCCGGATTAGGTTTTCCTCTGCTCTGATGTGCATTTATGTTGGCTGCCTCAGCTGTCCCTGGGAGCTGAGTTACAACTCCCAGCTCTTTGGTGTGGAAAGGGGAGATGAGGCCCCTGCAAAGAAAGGTTCTGGTGGTGGGAAGAAGGGAAACACCAACCAGCAGCACATGAGACTTCTATGACAAGCCTCTCCTCAGCAAATCTGGCCTCCCACTGCCAAGGTGCCTGCAAACTCTGCTTTCTACTACTGCCTCATACTGCTCTGGGGATTTTGGTGTGGCAGAGAGTTGAGCCTGAGTAAAGGCATCATATGTTTGATGTGATCACTCAGCACCAACCCACAGAACCTCAGATACCCTCATCCCCAAAAGCCCCATCTCCAACTCTGTCTTTTTTCTGGTTGTGTGAGTAGGGGAAATGCAGGACTTCTCTAAAGTCTGCCGTAACTAGAAGGGTCCTTCCTAAGTGCAAAGACTATGGGAAGACCGCATTTTATCTTGTGGTAGTGGTAAAACCGGAAGGGTGGACTGAGATGCTCAGAGCTCTGCTGTGCCCTTTGCAAGGGGCTGTTTGAACTGGAAACAACTGGTTGTGTGCTGTCACAGTAGCAAAGGCATAGCTGTTTGAACACAGGAAGAAATTCAAGCCCGAGGATAGTTAATTTTCTCATGGGAAGGTGATATGCTGCCTTTTGAACTGGCTTGTTTCTGTACTAGGACTGGGAAGGGTATTTCACTGAAGTAGGAGTAGCAGTATGGTTTTTCTGCCTTGGACTACTGAAATAGGGTCAGAGGTTGTCAGGTAAACATCATGGTTTAACATCTCCATACCTCCTCTGCACATGGAAAGTACACCATTTTCACTTCCAGCATCTGATTTCCCATGGGGTGTGGGAACTGAAGATGTGGAGGGATCTCCAGGCAGCCCCAGCTGCAGGGAGCAGGCCAGGACTGCAGTGGGGGCTGCAGTGCTGCTGGGCTGAGATGTTTGGCTGTGCGTCCTCCTACCTTCACACCTCTGATGAAGACAAGAAAGAT
>VXBJ01000041.1:628490-631423 GCA_013400055.1 Nycticryphes semicollaris
TGGCCACGCTCACTCCGTGCCCAGCTCCGCGCCGTTTTGTTCCCGCTGGGAAACGTTCTGTAGCGTCTCTTGCAACGGCCCCAATTACTCCGAGGTACAATATATTTTCGCCTGGATTAGACGGCGAGCCTGTTGGCACTGTGTAAATGTCAAGCAGCAGCTTTTAATAAAGGGATGTTCAGACTGTTAAATTTCACAGTACAACGGACTCGGCCCCTCCCGGCCCCCTCCGGCCCTCCCTCCCTCCGAGCTGTGAGGCTGCCACTGAGCCAACACGACTGCGCACCAAAATCCAAGTGGGGAGCAACCCATGCTAGGGCTGGGATGCTGCGCTCTACGAGCCCCGAGCTGCTTCGCGGGTACCTCCGGAGCCCTGCACCCCGATCCTCGGGGTCCCCTAGGTGGGACAAGGCCTTCCCGTCGGCAGTCGCAGCTCCGTCCCAGCCCCTTCTCGGCTCCCTGGGGTCAGACTCCGCTGGCCGACGCTCGGGGCCGGTCCTTGGTGTCTCTGCCGTGGCCGCCCCTCGGGGCAGGGACGGGCTGGCGAGCCGGCACCTCCCGGCCGGGCACATGATACTCCCTCCCTGCCGCTCGCTGCCCCCAGCCTCCATCGGGCCATTGATTAGCACTCAAAGTGCCGCTCTAATTAGCTGCCTGCTAATTAACGACCAGGGCCCCATCCGACTCCTCTGAGTGGCACCTTCGCTCATCGCTTTGATTCGGCTATTGCTGATTTATTGGAGGGGGCGGGGGGAAGCTCCTTGGCTTTGCCCGCAGTCAGACGGGTGGGATGAGATGGGAAAGGGGGGTCACACAGCTAGGGGCTGCGGGGATAGGGTGCTGCGGGGATGCAGCTGTCCCGCATCCACCCCTGGCCTCTACAAGTGCAAGGGGAAGTCCCACTGCCCTCCGCGCCCTCGTAAGGTGCCAGTAGGAGCTGGAAGGCCTTTTGCGTGCGGTGCCCCCCGCGTAGGGTTGATCTGTCCTCCGGGAGTCCGAATCTGCCCGTGGTGCCCTCCGGAGGAGCGGGAGGGGCCGAGGCTGCCGGCGCTGTGGGCTGGTGCGTGACCTGGCCGGGAGCAGAGCGGTTACCCTGGGCGGGCCCCGCCACCGCTTTCCCCCAGAATATTTCTGCACAATAGAGTGGAGGATTAAAAAACAAGGGGAAGGAAATGAAAGGTGTTCACTCTTCGGGAACATGACTTTAAGTCCTAAATCCCGATTCCGGGACGGTGAAGTGTATTGTGAGTTAAAGGATTATGCTAGTGTAACATATTACCCTGGATCCCGCATTCCCCTAGGGATAATTAGGACATACTTTTGGTAAATTGCAAACCAAGACAGCAGGATAAATACGGCCGCCGCAGGCTGTTTCCCAGATGCAGGAAATCTGTCTGAACATTTTCAGATATTTAAACATTTTTTCATTTTCTCTCGTTTTTTTCATTTTACTCACGTTCCCCCCTCTCCTTCTTCTGCCCCCCTTTTTTTTTCTCCTTGTTCCTTCAAGCACCCAGATCTCCAGATCTGTAGGGATGCGCTGGCAAGAGGTTACCCTGCCGTGCCGCCAACCCATTTCCCACCGGGGCGGCGGGGCCCGCGCTGCCTCCGGCCCCGTCCGTACCGAACGCCCGTCGGGGACAACGGGGGCGGCCGCCACCGCCGCCCAGCGGACACAGAGGGCCCTGCACTTCTGCCGGATTTACCGCCTCCTCCACCGGCCTCCGGGCGCAGCACCGGCGCCTAAAGCCCCGGGGCAAACGGTATGCCGGGCTGCTCCTGCCCCCCCGCAGCTGACTACCCGCGGGGCGGCGAGCGGCAATGCAGGGCCGTCGGGGCGGAATGGGGGATGCTCGGTAGCAGCGGGCTGCCCGCGGGCTGAGTTTCTTGACGTCGGAAAGCTTCTTTCGAAGTGCGGCGGGAGGGGGCGAGACCTGCCCCGCTGCGGCGCCCGGAAAAGGCCGGTGCCGTTCGGGTGTGACACCGGTCAATCCCAGGGAGGGCCCGGCGATCTTTTAGCAGCGAGGACCCAGAAGCTCCTCGACCCACCCCACAAGGGCAGGCCAGCCCCAAGCCGTCGGAAGTGGAGCTGAAGGCCGCGATGGCCTCCGCATAGGCACTTCTGCTGTCGGGGCGCGGCTCATTTCCCCACACTGCTATCCCGGGGCTGTGGGATCTCATGTCAGAACTAACAGCCCACAACGAGTTATGGGCTCGCCGCGGCTCCCCGCGCTCCCCGCGCTCCCCATGCACTGCCCGCTTCCCTCCATAGCTCTGAGCGGGACGGCTTCCCCAGGCAACGCACCGCAGTGGGAAACGGGCTGAGGGCGCAACTGCGCAGCTACCGCACCTGTGCATCCTCTGCGCAGGAACGGGCAAGGGATTCCTGATACGGGGCAGAAGAGACGGGATGGGAGTAAGAAAGGACCTATCGTATCCTCAGTCTTCGCCCCGGGCCGGTCTGCGGGGGAAGTGTGTCAGCGGACGCACAACTCAGGCATTATGGCAGTGCCATCGCTGAACGCCAGCACCCGGAAAATGCCCCTTGAGTTTATCCCGCCCTAATCCCGGCCTGCGCCCCCCTTACTCTGCCCCGTCCATCGGTGCCCCCGAGGTTTGGGGCTTTCGGGGCTGGTTGGGTCCCAGGGCTGCTGGTGGCAGCGAGAGGAAATGTAGGGGTGGGTCTCATAGAGGCCTGGAAATGGTAAGATAACTAGCAGAACTCGAAGCCATTCATTACCACCTTTATAATTACTCTGCTAATTAGGTTGACGCGCCACTTCATCGGGATTAATAAGACGTCTTGTCACTGGCACTTCCTATTACTCTGACGTTCAACCAGGCAACCGTCCCGAAAACACCGGGTGATGATCTCCGGGAGGATCCGAGCCCGTGGCCGGGGAACCGGGACCCGACGGGGCGGCGGCGGGGAC
>VXBJ01000041.1:633074-658908 GCA_013400055.1 Nycticryphes semicollaris
GACACATTTTTCTAATTTTGCTCCGTTGAGATATTTTTGCCAGACTGACCATCAGCGATCCGCTCGGCTGTGCCGCTCATTTTGCTCTTTTAGCATTAGCATAAGAGTGCCCAAACCAGATGTACAGTCTGGTCTGGCCATTTTTATGTGCACCAACCTCCCCAGTGGGTCAATTAGGGAGATTATTGTTCTTCCTGCGGGGAAGATCAAGGAGCGCCACAAACCCGGGCCCGAGCGGAGCCGGATTGACATATCGATTTCCCAGCATTTCGGGCCGGGGGGAGAGGGCGAGAAAATAACGAAACCCCTGTAGTTGGCAAAGGGAGAGTGGAAATCCCGCCGTCCCCCGGACGGCTCGCCGCCGCCGCCGCCCCCCGCCGTATTTGACCGTTCCCCTCCGTGACCCGGAGGAGCCCCCAGGGAGGGGGCGGCGAGGCCCGGTAACCGCGGCAGGGCGGGGCAGGGGCCGAGGCGGTGGCCCGCCGGCCCTCACCGCTCCTCGGCTCGCTCGCAGGGACAAAGGAGGAGGGCGACCGGGAGATCAGCAGCAGCCGGGACAGCCCGCCGGTGCGGGCCAAGAAGCCGCGGAAAGCGCGGACCGCCTTCTCCGACCACCAGCTCAACCAGCTGGAGCGCAGCTTCGAGCGGCAGAAGTACCTGAGCGTGCAGGACCGCATGGACCTGGCCGCCGCCCTCAACCTCACCGACACGCAGGTGAAAACCTGGTACCAGAACCGGAGGTAAGCCGGGCCTCGGAGGGATGGCGGGGCTCCCCAGGGGGCGGGCAGGCGGGCGGGCTCCGCTGTGCTCCTGCCCGCGGGAGCCGGGGGCGATGCGGAGAGCGCCCCGCGGCTGTTCCGCGCCCTCCCCGACGGCGGGCTGGGGGGTCCAGCCCCTGTCACCGCTGCCGTAATTTTCTGTCTCATTACATACGGTTGCAGCCACCCTAATTCTGTCGGAAACCATTAGTGTCAGCGCGCTGCGATCTAACCGTGTGCCGTGGTTATTAATTTGGCCAGAGTCGCAGTGTCCATGTGTCGGGGTGTGTGGGAAGGGCGGGGGGAAGGGAGGGAGAGTCGGACACGGCCGGGGGGTCGCGCCGTGTGCAGGCCCGCAAGGCCGTTGCGCCCCACTGGGGCCCTGGTGGTGTGAGGCTATGCCGAGGTGGGAGGTTGTGCCCGCAGACCCCCGCGGAACTGGGCCGGGTGCCCCGACCCGGCGCCAGCCCTGCAGCAGCCTCTTGTTCCCCCCGGCAGGACGAAGTGGAAGCGGCAGACGGCGGTGGGCCTGGAGCTGCTGGCTGAGGCTGGGAACTACTCGGCCCTGCAGAGAATGTTCCCTTCGCCCTATTTCTACCATCCCAGTCTGCTGGGCAGCATGGACAGCACGACGGCGGCCGCCGCGGCCGCAGCCATGTACAGCAGCATGTACCGGACTCCCCCCGCGCCGCACCCCCAGCTCCAGCGGCCGCTGGTGCCGCGGGTGCTGATCCATGGGTTGGGACCCGGCGGGCAGCCGGCCCTCAATCCCTTGGCCAACCCTATGCCCGGCACCCCGCACCCCCGGTGAAGCGGCACCGCGGTCCCCGCAACGAGCCCTTCCCCTCCCCGTCCCCAAACAAGCCCTAGCACCGCAGAGGAGGAAGCGAGGGGAAGCCGAGGGGCAGGAGCTTCTGCAGGCAGCCACCGGCCACCGAGGGAGGCGATCAGTCAGAGCAGGGACTCTTGAACCGTGAACCCAGAGCCGAGCCCGTAAGTGAAACGACCACACGCGGGGGAAGGCGGGCAGAGCCGCGGGGCGACCCGCCGACCTCGGCTCCTGTGAGGCAGGACTTGGAGCTCGGAGAGAGAGAGGGACGGAGGGGGAGGAGGAGGAGAGGGAGAGGGAGCCCGAACCCGCCAGACAGACTAACGGCTGCGGAGGACGGAGGGAATGAGAGCGCCTCGACCCCCGCCCGGCGGAGAAGACCGGGGGAACGGAGAACTTTGCACTGATTTTTTCTCATGACCTTTTTTTTTTTTTTTTTTTCTTATTGAAAAGTGGCATGCTCCCTAATGCGAACAGAATTGTACAGACCGAGTGCTGAGTGCTATATCATATTTATTATATGTCGTTCAAACAAGGAAAAAAATTTCACTTCTATACGTTAGTTTAAAACGAACGAACGTGATTTTTCCTTCTCCCTTTTCATGTCTTTTTGGATTCAGTAAAATAAATGCTTAGATGACAAAATATAGATTTTTTTTTTGTGACTGAAAAATTACAGGGAAAAAAGCAAAAAAAAAAAAAAAGAAAAGAAATAAACTTTATCTTTTTTTAACAAACGTGGAAAATCAAGGTAGCTAATTTCCCTCGTGACGAGAATGCAAGAAATTCGGAGTAGATAAGGCAAATGCCACTTTTAAAAAATTAATTTTAATTTTAGGCTTGTTGTTTGCTAACCGGCGCTATTTTCTCGATTTGTATTTTAAAGGAAAAGCAAATCCCTGCGCAGGTGTCGTGTCTCTCGCCGTAATTTTAAACACTTGGGCAGGGCGGCGGCGGGTTTCCCGGGAAGGCGGCGGACAGAGGCTGCGACGCGGCGGGCGGCCCCCGGCCTCGGCTCTGGTCCCTGGGGGGAGGTGCGACGGGGCCGTGCCGGGCTTGGGGATGCGGCCCCGGCCCAGCAGCTGTCTCCGCATCGAGCTGGGACAGGCAGCGAGAGCCGGCGGTCGGGGTGAGTAATGAGGGGAAACAGGCAGGGAGGGCTAGGGGGTCCCGGCGGACACGGAGCCCCCGAGCCCTGTCGGCCTTTGATCTTCGTTTCTGCGCCCTCCCTCCCTTCCCTAGCAGAGATTCCCTCCCGAGTGGCTTTCGGCCCCATGCCGGCCCGGGACGTCCGGTTGCCAAGTCCCGCGGGGGCAGAAGGGATAGGAAGGAGGCTGCCGGTCGGGGCTGGGGGCTGTGACCCTCCACCGGGCTCCGGGGACAGCTTTGGCCCCATCCTTTGGAGGTGAACACCCCCCTGTGAAATTAGAAAGTTATACAGCAATTACCTATAAAACATTCATAAAGCCCAATATTATCTTCTCCTCTGAGGGTTTGGCTTTCTTCTTTTTATTTTTTTTTACCTCTATTTTTGTTCGTGGGTTCCCTTTCTTTTGAGACAGAAGAAAAAAAAAAACGAAAAAAGAAAAAGAGAACCCTCCGGGCACGTTTATTTGGGCTTTGCTAATTAGCGAGCGGCTTGCTGATTTCTCCGCTAATAAATTCGCGTTAAAACCATATTGACCTCTGCCTTGATCTAACAAAAGGGGAGCGGGTCGGGAACGCCCACCTCGTTTTCTGCCCATGTTGCGGCGGGCGCTGACTATTCCCCCGCGCCTCTGCCACAGCCCCCAAATTACCCCCGGCAGAAGTGGCCCGGGAGCGGGGCCCCGAGTGGCCAGGGCAGCCCGCTCTCACCGCCGAGTTTTTTCCCGGAAAAGAACATCCTACCCGGGCTGGGGAAGAAGGTAGGAAATTCGGGCTCTTTCCTGAACCCAAACAACGAATCCTGGGCTGTTTTTTGTCCTGAAAGGAGGCGACCCAGCTGGAAAAGTTTGTCCCAGCTTGTTTTTCTTCTCGGTGGCTAAATAGCGTCTCGGTTTTGATTGCACAAACTCGCTGAAAAGTAGTGAGGATAAGGAAGAAAAGTTCATGCAAGATAGACGAGTGTCCTCTAACTCGCCCCTCCCGAGCGGAGCCGCCCCGGGGCCCTGGGGTGCCTGCCCTGGCAGGGGGCAGGGAGCTCCTGCTGCTTTGGGAACGGCAGCGGGCAGGGGCTTACGGGCAGGAGAGCGAACGAGGAGAGCGGAGCGCGGCTGGGGAGCTGCCACTGCCGTGTCGGACGGTGCCTAGCCTGGAAAGGAAGGGGGGACGGGGAACTGCGACCTCCCCTGAAACGTATTTCTAGACCCAGCTGGAAAGTGTGTGTGAACGGGAGGAGGTTTGGAGCAGGAACCGCTCCCCTTCACTCCCCTTTTTCTCATTTCGGAAGTGGGAATGTAACACCC
Source organism: Nycticryphes semicollaris (assembly GCA_013400055.1). Taxonomy (NCBI): domain Eukaryota; kingdom Metazoa; phylum Chordata; class Aves; order Charadriiformes; family Rostratulidae; genus Nycticryphes; species Nycticryphes semicollaris. The sequence goes on from VXBJ01000041.1 coordinate 637,109, forward strand.
CGCTCCATTTGTCCCCGTTTGCACCGGAAAAGAGACGACACGGGGCACAGACTGTCCTGAGGTTGACGGGCCGGGTGGCCCTTGCTGTCTTATAATAGGAAAAGACTCCAATTGCTTGTTAAAAAAAAAACACAAACCAACCCGACACATGGGCGCGCATTTCAGTGCACTGCGGCGGGACAAAGAGCGGGGCGGCGGGCCGGGATGCTCAGGGTCGCTTCCCCAACGCGGGGCACAGCTCAGGACCGGTCACCGCTCTCTGTTCGGCCGTTGGTGGCCGGGCCTTTCCCTCCGCGCCGTTCGGGTTTTGTCCCCTTTCCTTCCCCAGGCAGCTGCTTTCGCCGCCGCCTCTCCCCAGACTTGGTGCTGAACTGCTGAATTCCTGCACTCCCGGTCCCTCTCCAGTCTCCCCCATCTCCCTTGACCAGGACCTGCTCTCGGCCCTGGAAGTGTATGTGAACAATTAAACAAACCCACAAACCCATCTGTTACCAGATGAAAGAGCTCCCGTAGTCTCAAACCGAGGGAAATACGGTTCCCCGTCGGAAAAGACCTGGCTGTCTGTGCGCTGAGCGCGGAAACAAACCGTGAGGTTGCAGAAGAGCGGTGTGTAAGCCATGGAACGCGGTAGCCTTCGGGACTGTTGTCTGAGTTCCCGCATCAGGCACTGGCCCTCAAGGAGCGGGGCGACCCGGGCCCCGGGGGACGCGACGCGGCGCCGCGCCGGGAGACAGCGGCCCCGCCCGCCCTCAGCACCACGGACAGCTCCGGGAGGCGCAGCCCGGTCCCCCTCACCCCGCTCCCGGCACCGGCGGGACCCTGCGTCCCGCCCGCAGGAGCTGCCCTGCCCGGGGCTGCGGGAGGCAGGGCTCGGCCGGGCAGCAAGAGCAGTCTCCCGGATCTTCGCGGTCTCATTCGACGGCCCTTGCCGGCAGGCGGTGATAAAGATGGAGGTGGCTGAGACAGGGCCCCCGCTGCCGAAGCACGGCCCGGCTGGGTCCCGCCACCATCCACCGCCCCTTGTCCTGGGCCGGGGCAGGCCCGGGACGCTAGGGACTCGGCCCTGAGAGCACGGAGCGGGGGCTGCGTCCCGAGGGTTTTATCCCGGGTGTCTGAGTGTTGCCCTCGCTCCAGCCGACGGGGAAGAAAGCGGGACAGGGCTGCTACGCTCACGCCCGTGTCGCTCCGGGTCGACAGCAATGTGGCTGCGGCAGGACGTGGCAGCGGCTTTGGTCGCTTTATTCCCCTTTGGTTTGTTTCTGCTGGATCGTGGCCATGTGTTTTGCAGGTGGGCAAGGCACGGGAGGTTCCTTCGCGAAACTCCTGCTGCGCTCGGGTAGGTTTTGGCGACTTCGGCTCTTAGCGGAACCCTCCCGGCAGCAGAACCGCGGGTACGCTGCTCCGCTGCTCTTGGCTGGAAGGCTCTCTTGCGAGATGCAGCAGCAGGATCATGTTTAATTACTCCCCCTCCTCAGGGGATTAGTTTAGCCATCATTAGAGAAGAAAGTGAGAAGAGGGACACAGGGATGAGCGTTGTCTTTGTGGCTCCGATGGTGCTTGTCCTGGCGCCGGGGTGGCAGCTGGGTGCTCACTCACCGAGCGGACTCACTCGCCCGGCTCAGCCGCTGGGAACCAGCGAGGAGCACCGAGCGGGGTTCCCTGCTGTGCTGGTTACCCTGGTTGCGTTTACACCGACCAAGGCAGCCCGCATGTAACGCCGTATCAGCGCTCCGGCCCTGCTTATCGTTCCTACAGGTTTCAGCGTTTCTTGTGTGGGTGGGCTTTTAACTTTTGTTATTTTCTCCCTCTCCAGAGTTTATCTTCCTCCAAAGTCACAAGATGCTTCTGTGCGAGTGCACGCTGTAAGTCGCTCTAAGTCCTTATTGCAGCCCACTCAAATAACTCGGCTCCAGCTCAGGGCATGGAGTGGATGCAGCCAGGCTGAGCTCACATGTGGAAAGGGTAAACTCTTTCCTAATGTTAGAAAGCTCCCCAGCCCAGGGGTGGCGGCGATGGGCGGCAAATAACCGTTTCAGGTTAGAATTACACGGCTTTTTCACCCCCTCTATTCCGTCTTGCTGCTAAGCCCACGTCTCCGCCGGTGACACCACCGTGTTTCTTCTTCAGTAGTCGCTTTAACGTGGAGGACCGCTTGCGAGGAAAGAGGGGCACAGCAAATCTGGCCTGCCGGGACGGCCTTACGACCTTGTCCCGCGGGCCGAACCACCTGGTCTGTTTCGGGGACAGCATCGAAATGACCCCTGTGGTCCTTGGCGGGAGACAGCTGATGGGGCCGGAGAACAGCTGGGACCGGCCCGGGACGGAAGGCGGGAGGGAGGCTCCCAAAGGCGCCGCTTCCCAGTGCCTCCGTTTCGCGAAAATGCCCCTGAACTTCGTTCCTCCCTTGGGCTGCTCCCGGCGTCGAAGGAGCCGTGGGGCAACCGAAGCCAGTGCCTATCCCTGTGTATTTCCAGCCAGAGAGCAGGTCCAGCGGAGCGCCCATCACATTAAAGCTCCGTTTCCATATTCATATGCCCTATTTTTCACAAGCTGCTTCTATTAATGGAAACGCACAAACGCCCGGTCCTCAAAATTAGCGGATTTCAAAGGAACCCATGCGAGGCGCTTTGTGCCGCCAGCGATGGATGCGGTGCGCAAGGGGACCCCCGGGGCTGCCCCGCCGCGCCCGCCCCGGCGGGGAACCGCGCTCTGCCGGGGGCACAGCCGCGGGCCCCGTGGTGGCGGCTCCCGGCCTTCTTCCCCCTCTCTCTGCCCCGGGCTGTGCCCCTGGGGACCGGCGCTCCGGCGGTGGGGCCGGGCAGCAGCCCCGCTCCCTTCCTTCCCGGCCCGGGTACGCAAAAGTTGTCCAAGGCTGTCGTGTTCCCTTGTCTCTGGGAGCCCATGTAGGGCGCTTTAATTGCCACATTTTCAAACCGAGGTAATGGTGGGGATGTCTTAGTAATTACCTTAATGAGATAACACCTTTCCTTCCCTGAACCTACTCATTATCGCGCTTCTTGTTCAAATTCCAACTACAAAGACCTATACTTGTAAAAAAAGGAAAAAAAAAAAAAAGGGAGGGGCGGGCGGGGGGGGGAGGAGCTCTGAAATTTGTTGGAGGTTTCGTCCCCTTAAAATAAGCACCTTACATGGATCTTAAGCATATGAAGAGCGAACTGTACCCAGTTCCGGGAAAGGTTAGCTAGAAGTAAACTAAACATCTGGGGTACCCCTTAATTATTCTTGGTTGGCTTCTTTAGCTTGACCTGTAGGGATGCGAGAGTGTCAAAGTGATGAATTTTAAGATGTTGGGTTGTGAAGACGTGCAGCTGCAAGACTGATGGATTTAGGAAGGGAATGGTAACAAGGTTAGCTGCATGTGAAGTGTGAATTGAGATTTTTGCAAAGAGACTGTGATTGCAGATGGGCATAATGTTGTACCCTCGCATGAAATCTTGCTATTATTGTATAATGGTCAGACAGAGTGTGAAATGACTTATTACTTTACTTTTATTCTTTAATGAAGTTGGGTAGGGAAGGAGAACTACCAGGAAATCGATAGTGATGGTGCACAGAAACTATATGACAGGTGCTGATACATTAAATATTTATTTAGCTTTTTGTCCCCCCCCCCATCTCCTCCCTCCCAAATTTCTGCTGTTTCAGAATGCAAACAAAAATACAACTAGAGGACCTAGACCGCAAAGAAGATGTGCAAAATGAGAGAAATATTTTCTTTGGCATCCTCACTTTCCGCAGTATATGTGAAGTGGGTGTTTCTGTGTGGCAGTGCAGTGTACACATCTCCTATATAAAATATTAGACAGAGATATCTAGATCCGGATGGTGCACACACAGTTTCTAGACAGGTTTTCAGATGTTCCATGTATCTCTTTTCTAGACCTCGAAAGGTCTGGCATGGAGTGATTTGTACACTGTTATGACCCCATGTAAATTCAAGTGGCCTTTTCTGTAGCTTGACATGCTCTGGCTTGAGCAGGAGCCAATGGGGGAAGAGGAGGAAAACCAGGGAGAGCACACTGCCACACAGGCATGTGCAAATACCTCTTGCTTCCTTCCATACCAAGCACAGGTGGCCACACGAATGGTATCATTTTAAAAACATGCAGGATGACACTTGTCTCTGACTTTTGCACAGCAGGGTGTGGGTATGTCCAAGCATCTAGGGTGGGTGGGCAGCTTAGCTGGCTTCTTATCACTCATTTCACACATGGTCAGGGTAAAACACCTGTTACCAGAATTTATGATTTGAGTGTGCAGCTGCACTGGTCTTTATGAATATGCAGTGAGGAAAAGGAACTGGAGCTGCTCCCTCAGGATACTGTCCTAAAAAAGAGGATTCCCCAGGTGACTAACCTCAGGACGTCACTGCTGAGAACAGTTTGGCAAATCCTGGACTTAGTGAGTCGTCTTTCTCTCAGAGAGCAGCTTCATCTCCCTGTTTGAATACACACAGTAAAAGTGCAGCTTCTCGTATGCCTTCTGCTCCAGAAGAATACAGCCTACGCCTCGAAGAGTCTTCTCAGCCAGCACCTCACCTGCAGTGCCCTCACCAGACCTTGTCCCCAGAGCCAGCACAACCCTTTGCTGAAAGCCTGTCTGTGAGGTTTTTGGCCTATATTTTCAGTGGAGTCTGGTACTGTTACATTTTAATCTGAGGTCAGGAAGAACAAGTCATGTGAAGCAAGCTTGGGAATAATTGCCTACCTCTTCTGCATTAGCATTTAGGGAAATAATGATGGTAGGATTGTGTGAAACAGGGAACACACCTGAGGCCTCATCTTTGTCCTTACAATAGTCTTTCAGATTTCCTTTCATATTCTTGCCTCAATATCTGAACAAGTACAACGTTTTTGGCTTGAACCCTGTTTTCATTGAGTAATGCTCAGTTGTAAGGTTGTCTCTCTCCTCTGGTAGATGTAAGGGCCTCTGTGATACACATGGGTTTGTTTAAAGCAGGATACTAACCTGATGCAACACTGCCCATGTGAGTGGCAAAAATGCACTGAGGGGCACAAGAGGTCCCCTATGACACAAAAGGGCATGGAGTAGCTCCCTCTCAGACTTACATACCAATAGACTAGTGGGTGTGTTGTAGCTTTAAATATTTTGTTTTCATTGTAGGAAGATCTAGCAAGAATAATTCCTGAAAGTTTTAAGGGTTGCCTGGTAAAAGCGGTGATTCAATGCTTGAGTGCATAGAAAGGTGGGATGTCACAGCAGACATTCTGCTACCCCAACTTGGTGAAAGAAATAAGCAGCTTTCCTCGAACTGCTCTAAAGCAGGACAGAACAATTTGGAAAATGAAGGCTGTCAAAAAAGCTTGTTTTGGGGATTTGCCACTAGTCATTTGGCTGGATCCTGTGGGTTCAAGTGTGATTACTGTGTCTGTTTTAAAACAATGTAGTTTTTCTGCTTTAGAAGTTGTGAAATAAGGCCGGATTAATATTTCATCAGAAGCATAGAGGGGTCTATGGGAAAAAGCAGCAAAGCATGTGTCTGCAACAGAGCCCCAGTATAGACACTGAGAGCTCCAACCCATTTTACTTCACGTAAGCTTAATAGATCAGTGAGGTTTTCTGCCTAAAACAGAGGGATGCAAGGTAAGAAGACTGGTAACTTTTTATTTCATTCTCTAGCGATCCTTTGGATTTCTTCTTCCTTTTCCCTCTTTTTCCTTCCCCTTCCCTTCCCTTTCCTTCTCTCTTCACCTCCCTATGTTTTGTTGAGCACTCGGCAGCTTGCCCTGAGAAGACTGCTCACCTTTGCTGGTGGCTGGTGGTGGCCATGGGGCAGCCTGCCTTAACCAGCACACTGCTGTGTGGCTTGGGTAGCGCAGCACAAAGTGTGTGCAGCAAAGCTGTGCCTCTTCCATGGAGACTAAGCTCATTACAGTACAGTATTCTAAAACATGCTTAACCTCTCCAGTCTTGGGTGTTGTATCCCAAATCTACTGCAGAGCATGGACACCCCAATTAGCACTTACAATGCACTGTTGACATTTCTCTGGGCCAGCCCAACAGGAATAATTAGATGTGATATCTAACACAAAGTCATTTTTTTTTCCCAGCAGAGGGTACACTGCAAAATGAAAGAAACATCTACTGCAACAGCACTTGGCCAGATTTGGCTCTAACATATAGCATTATGTCTGTGGTGTAACTCAGCTGGCTTCCCCAGGCATACGCTGACTGTGCCCTGCCTGATTGCTAGCAGAGTCTGACCCACTGGGATTAGTGCTGGGGCTAAAGCTCTGGGATGGGCTGCACAAGAAAGTTGTTTTACACCACCCAGACCTGGGAAAGCTACTACCTGGGAAACCCTGTAGGAACCTTTCTGTTAGAAGACGCAGGGTATGCGGAAACACGTGCTCAGCTTTAGATCTTCTATTGTTTGAAATGTCAGCTGGTGGCTGGTGAGCTGGTCTCACTGTAGCTTCAGACCCCCATCCTGCCACAGAGCAGCAGAAAGAGGAGCAGGCTGGGTTAAGGACTGGGCAAAGCATTACTGGCTGAACATCATTCTTAACAGCAGTTTGCAGAATAGCAGCGGTAGGATTGTGTTATCATAAACCCCACGCCAGCAAGCCAAAAAGCCTATGGAAAAATACACGTGACAGTAAATAGGCAAGAGCTCTCTGCTGCAATGCAGCAGACTGTCCTCTGACACCACTAATTACAGCAACACATTGAAAATGTAAGTGTATGTAGTGAGTATTCCTACTTAGAAAGTGCTGTTGCGTTTGGTTTTGCTACCATTTCTTGCCTACTTTCATGCATTGCAAGCTGGAACTTGGAAAAAACTTGGCAGAGTGAAGAGGATATGAAAATGGTAATTTTTCATGTAATAGAGATCACATAGAGATTTCCTTTGTAGTTCACAGCATTTCCATTCCAAGATGCTTGGAGAAATAAAGCATACAAATAGAGAAAATCTGCACAGTGTTGTCAGGTATTATTTATGTATTATTATTTTTGTTGGAAAAGACACTTAAATATAAAGAATTAGAAAACGGAGCTACTAAAATAAATTATAATGGAATCCACAATAAATCTAACATGAGAATAAAAGTATAATGAGAACACATTTTCTTCAGCATAAATACAAATCCTGTCTGCATGCTAAAGCCCTATTAATTGGATACTTACTACAGGAATAAATCTTTAAATGTGCAAAAAAAGTCTTTCTGCTCTGTGATGAAATATAAATATCACCAGATTTATTAAAGAAAAAATTCTGCTAAACGACTACTTCTCTACATACTAATTTATGCTTATGCTACATCTGAAAGAACTCACCCCGACGTGAATATCAGCTAAACGAAGGAAGCTGTAAAAGGAAAAGATTTAATGTGCATCACAGGAAGTTGCTTGTATCAGGCAAGGCAGGTTTCAATGAAGTTTTATATTATAAAATAGAGGAAAGGTGATAGTCTCTTAAGAGACATAATACTTATCCCATGAGTGATATAATAGTTCATAATTCACCGGAGAACAAGGCTCAAGTGAGTCATATATATTTTATGGCGCAATTGGGATTAATACCATACTTCAGAGAGCCATGCATAACCTATTCTATTTATATGAAGACATGGTTTAAAATTCACCCTCTTCCTGCACCCTTTTCTCCTACCCTTTGGCATCAATGTACAAGAGAGGGATGTGAAAAAAATGAATGAGAACATTGGGTGAAAACCAGACAAGGTGTCAAGGTACTGCTACAGCACTGCTGTTTGCCAGGTGCTGGCACAGCAATTGGAAATGCCGATTTTTTAACAGCGGCTGCCCAGAGCCCCAGAGGAAGAGGCTAGTCCTGAGCAGGTGCACTGTAGGGGTTTTTTATTGTCTGAACTTGATGTTTTGATGGGACTGCAGGAGATGCTGACTTGCAGCCACCACGCTGGAATTCAGTTGCCTCAGATTCCTTCTGTGACCCCTCTGTGTTGCCAGTGTCCTTAGCAGGGGGTGTTTGTCTGGTTGCAGTGCAGGGAAAGAGGGGCATCCTGGGTGGAGTTTGTTGTCTTGCTTTTGCCTGTCACGAAACATGATACTTTGGGGTATCAGTTCTTTTTCTATAGACCACAAATGGGATGTTTAAAGATAATAGATGTGGTGTTAAAGTCTTGTCTCCAGGAAATCCTGTGTTTCACTGCAATGAAGGCTTATTGTACTCTTTTGGATAATTTCCTGAAATGTGGCCTATAGCAGAAATTTAAAACACAAACTTGTTGCCTTCCTAAAGAAAAATGTCTCCTAACTTGTATCTAAAGAGTGGAGACAGCTTAATTCATCTCATCAGCAAAATTAACGGGACAAAAAAAAGCTGCTGAAGGTCTAGAGGTGGCATGTGGCAGTTTGAGGAATTTGTGTGGGATGGGGGATGCTGGTGGAGGCCAAGATGACAGGATGGAGCACCTAACTGCTGGAAGGAAGAATGTCTTCTGGGGCAGATTTGCAGAGATGTGTAGGAAGGTTTGGCTGGAGAAGGGTTTGCTCTCTGCAGCCTCCCATTGCCAAGGAGTCCTTGCTAGTCTAGCTGGGAGATCAAGCCGGGTTCAAAGAGTAGGCTGCACTGACAGACTGTGCTCTGCATGCCAGGGCCACTCAAGCTGGCACAGGGAACCCCGCCACCTCCAGGGACCCATCACCCTTATACAGAAAACCAGGGCTCCTTACTTTGGGCTTTGTGTTTGTTTTTGTCTAGGTTTGTGTCCTGTGGTTTTAAGCTACTGGTTGCCCATACTGACCAGTCTCCCCATCATGAGATGGGGTATGCAAGGAGTATACTTCTCCCAAGGCAGCCCAGGAGCTTGTGCTCTCCCTGGGGCCAGTGGTGAGGCTGGGGTCAGTGGTGGGGAGGGCTGGAAAGCACCAGCAGCACCTCTGGGACACAGGAGAGCCAGCTGAGGCTGGCTGATCTGAGCCTACCCCACTGACTTTTCTTTGAGGTTTTTTCCTCCCTTTTCAATGTAATAAAGGGCTAGAGAGATTGAGTCCAGCCTTCCCAGGACTGCATTTTTTTTTAATTCTTTTTCTCTGTAGAGGCCATAGCAGAGGCTGTAATACCTGGGTGGAAGGTGTTGCCTGCCTCATTAAAAATACCTCAGCGAACAAGCGGCTCCTGCTTCTCAGCACCGCCACGAAGAAGTGTGGGCACCCAAAAAATTTGGCTCACCCTTGGCACCGTGGGCCTTCCCTTGCTTTTGAATCAGGCAACTTGCACAGTTTGGAAAGGCTAATAGTTAAATCTACTGCTTTTTGATGGGGGCTCAAAAGGTCTCATTGCCTCTTTTATTGCTCTCATTTTTACAAAAAATAACTGACTCAACCATATAAGCATTGGCATCTTTCAGGCATCTCTTTCTTTGCTAGCTCTCCTGGCTAAGTGCAGGGAGTTTGTGAACTTTTTAAAACTAGCCTGGAGGGGTTGATTCACTAGAGTTTGAATCTCTGGTGAAAAGCTCACAGTAGCTCATCAAAGGAACTTAAAAAATATTTCCTTCATGATTCTGCACACAAACAATGGTAAATAATATTTCGAAGGGCTATATTTGTTTGAGCTACTGGTATTGGAGAGGTATCTTTTGTCATAAACAACTACCATATGTATAATAATTATGTGCTTAAATGATACATAACCACCCTTTTCCAAGCACTTTTAGCAGAAAGCATTTTATACCACATGGTTGTTTTATTGTGCACATTACTTGTGATTGTTACAAACCCTTGCCAATGAATGACAAATTTACATACACATCATGTCAGCCGGCAATATTTTGCAGCCTTAATTGCTTTAGCTTCAGGCATTCTGTGTCAAAATAGAGTGTTTTACGTCCTGCAAGTTGCTCTGTTTCTTTGCAACAGTTAAATTATTCTGTAATTTGCCTGTTTTCCTTCTAATGCATTGTCCATTAAGTCATTTAATAATTTATGGTGCAAAATGTATGATGCAACCTTAAACAGCGTTTAAAACTATATTGAGGTGTTTCAGTTGTTATGGCAGAAAGGAAGAAAATCTTAAAATGCATTTGTTTAAAACATTTTTCTAATAGCTTTTTGCCTGCTGTAAAGACAACTTTATCTGTATTTATCCGGCTGAGTTTGGCAGCTGAAGTTTAAGGCTGTCATTCCTGAGGGTAGCAGCCAGTGTGGAGAAGAGATGCAGGCGGATGAGCTGTCAGCCGACCCTGCTGGGGCAGAAGCCAACCTTGGAGTTGCAAATACTTCCATACACTCACCATCCCTTACTTGTGTGTATACCCTTTAATTGAGTAACAACCCCCATGACATCAATGTGTGAGCAAGGTCTGTAGGACTGGGTTTTCATGTGTTGCAGAAGGCCTCTCGCATTTGCCGCTGAGCTCCCGGTGAGAAGAGAAGCAAGAGGAGGGAGCTGTAATTAAACCCATAATGACAAAGCACCATCCACTTCTACCCTTTCACCATTCTGTTCTGCTGTGTGTATATTGTGCAGTCTTCCAGGGCTTTATGCTAGAACAAAAATTAGTGTCCAAACCATGTGGTCATCCAGAAATAATACAAGTACAGAGTATTCTGCTAAATGAAAGTCTGGTCTAGAGGTGGCTGCTCTGCTTGGTGTCTGATTGGCCAACTATCTTGTTTTGGTTAGTTCCTTTTAGAAAAGCTCTCAGGACAGACAGCTCAGAGCAGTTGCCATGTTTCATCTTATGTATCTGGGATGGAGGAGCTGTAACTGATTTCTAGATGCATAACTAGGAAGGCTTGCAGATTGCAGGCAGTTTAACTAAATACTTAAGGAATTTTGTTGCAGAAAAGGGAAGTCTTCCTGAGAGGACAAGGACATCCCAGTCCCTGCTGCCTCCCAGCTCCAGTTGATGCTCAGAGTGGCTCTAAGCTCCCCTGAACTTCTCAGTCAGAAAATAGAGGCACCATCCATGTTTTGTCTGCTGAGGAAAGCTGATCAGGCCTCATTTAGCACATTTGCATATACAATGAGAAGTGCAGATACATCTTCTCCTGGGTTGGGGAAGAGTTATGATTGCTTTTACCAACCATGCCCTTTGTGGCAGAAAACTGATACAACAGAGGTTTTAGGTACCTGAAGGTCTTTGGCAGAGTTCCTCGCTGTGCTGCTGCAAACACAGCTTAAGATCCTCAAGAGCTACAAGGCTACCAGCTCACTAGCAGCGTGTCTCTCTTTCTTCTACTGTTTTCTCTCTTGTAAGCTTTTCTGTCCCAGGATCCTTCTCTTCTGATACTTAAACAAAGTTCCCTTAAGCAAAACCAAACGTCTTGTAATTAACAGTATGTGGGACATACAGTACATACACAGACAGAAGGATCACTTACCTGTGAGCTGTGTGTACTCCGTTCTTTGGGTACAACCAAGCATTTGCTAAGAATAACTGTGAGGGGAAGGGATCAGGTTCAGTGAGATGATGTTGGTGGAATTCACTTCAGAGGGGTCCTCTTCTGGGCTGTGCACAGCCCCTTGAGTTTGTGGGTGAAGACAGCTACCCACGTGATTCTCACCTGTGACCTGGGGAGTGGCTGAATTTAATTCATGTGTTCAAAAGCAAAGACAGCAATGGGGAAGGGAACAAGCAGAGCTGCTGTTTTCTGCCAGCTACTGCATGTCTTTGTCATGCCGCCTTCTCTGCTTCAGTAGTTATTGTCCTGTTGGGAAGTGGATTCACACCCTTGTGAGAAATTATGAGTGTTGATTGCCAGAAGATGATCAACAAGTTAAGAAGTCTGCTGTTTACAGTGTCCAGAGATGTTTTTTCTGGATTGACATGGCTGAAAGGCTGATGTAAGCAGGAGCCCAGACCTGCTCCTTGGCAAACATTTGAGATGCCTGGTTTGTCTCAGCATGTTGAATGGGAGACGGATGGACATTACACCTTTACTTGGCCATTGTGCACTATTTCTAGTGGTTTTCTACTCTACTCATAATGTCTCAGCCAGGGATTGTTTTGTATCTGCTTCTTTGAGTTTCTTTGAACTGTGATGCTGAAGGGGTGTCTGAGCAAGAGTTGCTGATGGCTGGCTGGCCGGTGCTCTCTCCCCATCTTCAGACCTTTCCTCTTCTGAGGGTTTTCAGCTCCTTGTCCATTTGATAGATGTCTCTGCTTCTGCTTATTCCATTTCTGTGAGAGCCAGACCTTATTTGGTAGCTTTTTCAACTTACAAACTTCCTCAAGGCCAGGAAACTGTGGAGCCACGTAGGTATAAACTCAGCTTAACAATTCCTAATGAGAAATCCCTGACGGGCGGCACTTCTGAGAAAGCACTTTGCACAATTAGGGCTGTACACCCCATTTGCTAAGGAAGCGGAAGGAGAAATTTGCTGATTTGCCAGTACGACTCTTCCCGTTTTCACGTTTTGGTTTCTGTGTTTCCCACCCCTGAAGTTCCCAATTTGGCTCGAATACATTTTGAATTATAACAAAGATCCTGATACTCACACCCCATGAATGAGGGCAGAAGGCAGGGGGCAATTCCTGGCTATGTTCCTGTACCGAATTTAATTTTTCATTGATAATTAGACTCTCAAAGCCACCTGATATTTTTGACCAGCAGGAAACAAAGGCCCACTGATTGACTCCAGGGATAGATGCAAGCAGCCCCCACTGTGCTTGCACAGCAGCTTCACAAATACTCAAAACAAGAGCTGTGGCAAATTGGCTCATCCTGCAAGTTTCAACTGGCCCATTGTGTACAAGTAGTAAATTGAGAGCTGATATTTCTGAGAATTATTTATTAGCAAAGCCTGGTGTCTCACTCCCCTCGTAGTTATCCTTTGCAAACAGCTTTTTACCAGTTTGGATGAGCAATCTACAGCACTTCATTATTTTTCTTTTATTCGGGTAATTATTAAAAGACAGCCGAGCTCTGTTCAGACTGGCAACGTACTGCATGTGTACCCAGCTGGGCTGATACCTTAACAGTTAGGCATTATGTGTTTAATTGTATAAAAAGATAATCGGATGCATTTGCAGGAATTTATTGCAATGCAAACAATAAAAGATTATTTTTTTGAGATTCATTTCTGGTGCTTTTTGTGTTGTTAAAATTCTAAATAAAAGTGTCATGGTGACAGTTTCTAGTGGAGTGACCAGTTGTAAGCATTTAATACAAAAAAGGTGTGAAAATACTAGGCTGAGACCAGTTAGCAGAAATCAGAGTTATACATGCTGAGACCTGCAGTGTTAAACCAAATCAGAGTGAGTTGTGGAGGGGGATTGATAACTCTTATTGTTTGATTTCTTGTCTTTTTATTTTTTTTTTTTAAATAAAACCAACAGGATGATATACAGGAAGATAGAACAGTGGATGTTTCATTAGCTATATTTTCCCCAGCAGCAATTTTCTTAGGTAAGTTGAAAACAGAGTGCAGCTGCTGCTGCTGGGGTCACATGAAATTGCAGGAAAAAAAGCTCCTTGCCCACATTGTGGCAATTCAGTGTGAAGAGTAAAACAACTATTAAGCTTTTGTAATAAGATTCCCTATACAGCAAATAATGTCTGTGCTGGTGAGGCTGTGCTTTGCTGGAAACAGGGGTTTTTTTGGGTGTGGGGTAAGAACATTCTTGTCTTGGTGTACATTCTGGACATGTTCATAGAGATGAGGAGGTCACTGGTACTGATGAACCTCTTGCAGAACATGGTAACTTCTGGAATCTTAGCTGTGGAGTATTGAAGTACTTGGAGGGTCTTCTCTGGGTGAGAGACACTGCAGGAGCTTTACCTCTTGTGTTTATTTTAGTGGGGTATCGGGGACAGGGCTAGATCAGGAAGCAGAGGACCTGCAAAGTCTTCTCTTACTAGTCCCAAAAGAAGGTAGGCAGTGGCCAAGTGTGCAGCCCAGCAAGAGTGAGGCTGTGGAAGCAATGTCTATCCAAGGGTGGTATACCTGGTTTTGCTCCATCAACGTGCTTGGGAGTCAACCAGGGATAACTCCTTCAAGGTCCTTGAGCTGTGAAGGTCCTCTCTGGAGAGAACAAAGAAATCTGCCTTGGCCACTTTTCCATGTGTTGGCCTTTGCAGAGTCCCACTGATGTGAGGAGGCAGAGTTGGGGCACCACTGATGTGTCCCCCAGCCTGCTGCTGCAGAGACATTCCTGCACTTGCCCGCATCCCAGACCTCAGAACGTACCTTTCTGCACTCAATGTATTGTAGAGACTTGGAGATTTGGAGTGACATCTTCACTTCATTGAATATTTGTGGCTGCTGCTGAAAATCATCCCCAAATTGGAGTCTGCATCTTCAATTTGTGGAAATATTTATCTTATCTTTCACACTGCTACACTAGCCACAGTTTGCTAAGAGTTGTTTCCTGTAATTTTACCAGGGAGGTGACATAAACCCTTACTAGGTCACTCTGGAGATGGTAAGAGGCACAGACCCGATAATACCAGCTCCTGATGCTGGAGTGACCAAACCCAAAACCTCATGGCCTTCAGGATGATGGGAGCAAATGCTCACCACAGGGGTGTTCCCACTCTTCTGCAACCAGAAGGTAAATTTAGCTTATCCTTATGGGATGTATTGCAGCATGACACATGACAGTGAGACCACACAGGTACTGCAACGGCTGTCCCCCAGCTGCACTGTTTTATCCTTTCAGCCTTGGACAAAATAACACAATTATGGGAACTAAAGCTGCTGTCTTTGATGATGAGAAATTCTTTTGCAGCCTTGATTTTGAATACATTTGAACATGTTGCCTACAAGATGTAGACAGAAATGAGCTGTGCATTTAACTGGAGCAGTTGTGTATTCTGTTGGTGTCACTCAAGGAAAGTGAAGCTCAGTGAGCTATAAATTCATCTATTTAATAGTGAAAAAGAAGTACCTCATCCTGACAGAGTTTTTCCAATCCTGTGATTTGCTTGCACTGAGGTTAAGACAGACCCTGGGCAAGCTGAGGCACTCTCAGCCCCTGGAGGTGCTCTGCTCTTTTCCAAGGGAAGCCATCCTGTAGTGCAAGGAGAGCCTGGTCTTTCTTTCTGGCAAATCTTTCCCTGACAAATCCTGCATGGCTGGCTCTGCCGTGTGGCCCTCCCTGTGATGTCCCATCAGTGCTCATCTCCCACAGCAGGGCTGGGGAAACCCCCACACGGCAAAGCCTTTCTGCAACTGTGGTGCCTCCTGAGCTCTCAGGCTCTTGGTCTTGTACTCACAATTCATATTTTTAACATGGTCAACCACCAATCTGTTGGTTCCATAAAAATAATGGCCAATTTATTCCCACTGACTGAATTCCTGCAGGATGGATTTGGCCCTGCACCTGGAATGTACCTGAATTTGGGCTGTGCTGGGCACTGCTATGTGGATTCATAGTCTTCCTCCTAGACTGGCCTATGTTTCTGGTAAGGAATTAGGTCTACACAGGGCTTAAGACCAGTTCAGAGTAACTATGCAGAGATTAATTCTTTGAGGACAATTAATGGCAAAATATACAGGGCATATGGGCCATGACTATGTCATTTGCTGAATTTATCCAACCTCCTCAAAGTGGAAAACTGCCCTGATTTGACAGTGTAAAGAAATAACATAAAAAATGGAAGGACAGTTGTGGTCCAGTTGTCAGAGAGACTTGAAATTAATGTTGAACATTTGAATTGGAGTGGTGAAATATCTCAGGCACATAATCTGCTCATTAAAAATGCCACTTCCTGATGACTGGTTTCAGACAGACAAAAATAGACAAAATAATAAAAAAGCTTCGTGACATTTTTAGAGTTAAAAGTCCTGATTTTTTAAATCTGAGGTCATGTTTTGATACCAAATGCGGCTAAATTCAACTAACTCAGCCATAAACATAAAATATTATTTATTTCTTCCTGTTATGAAACCCAAATACCTTTTGTTTCTTGTCAGCTCAAAATGAAAGGTTATTTTTCCAGTTTAGCCACCGAACTGAGGATTCAATTATTTGCATACCTCTGGTTGTAAGACATTCTAATATTTATCTTTCTGCTGCTGTTGGAGACACAAAAAATTATCTGCTGCTCTGGTAGGAAAACAGAATTTAAAAAAGTGAACATGTAGGTCCATTATTTCAATTTCATAATAATTATGCAGCATGTTAAACAATGTATACTTCCATCTAATGCAAAGCTTGCTACCTGGAAATACACAATTACCATAATACCTCTCTGGTTAGACACATGGTAAGACTATGATTATGCAGCGTGTTGGGAGAAGTTTATGTATAAAATTATTCTCGAGAAGAAGAAAGGAAAAAAAAAAGTCCTAAGTGAAAAGCTAAGCCAGCACATTATCTAATTCTCAATGTAAAATAATGCAGAAGTGCGGAAGATGAACATCTGATTTGTCACATCTGATACGCTAATGTTTTATCCAAAAGGAAGAACACATTGTAACATGCTCATTCATCTGCATAAACACCACCTGGCCCTTTACAGGCACCTACTCAAGTAACAAAAGTTAATGGCAGCCCATTTGTAGCCATTTCACTGGTAGAGATGGAAAGGGCTGGGTTTATTTTTTTTTTTTTTTCTTTTTAAAGTAACATATTTACATGAGAGTCTGCTGAGGAACAGCTTCCCTCAGTGCTTATTTCTGAAACCTCATTCTCAGCAACAATAAATCAAAGCGATTTTAAAGAAATGTTAGAAAATTTTATTTAAAGCCTGTAGTGAGCATGCTCACATGCACACACATATATGTACACACACATATAATGCACATCTAAACACATGTGTGTGCACACAGTTTTTAATCCCTGGCCATCTCCTGCTGTGGAGACACATCAGAGGACTGCAATGCAAAGGTATATTTACCCAAAGGTGCCGCTCTGGTCATGATCTAAATAGTAGCTAGATATGGTTTCTAATGTATGGCTGGGGATGAAACAGATTTGTTGCCTTTTTTTTTTTTAAAAAAAAAAACAAACTGGAGCATCATGGTGGCATGCTTCAGTAAACATGCCTTTGTGCTACATTACACATACGTGCATATCATCACTTCACTTTCAGACTAAAATAAAACCTGGGCACCCAATTCACTAAAATGCTGTGTACCAGCTCTGCTGCCTTCACAGCAAATTTAGGCGGGAAGGTGTGAAAGTCAAAATAAATAGGTGAATTATGCAGCTATGAAAAGGTTTCTCTTTTTTTTGCTTGTGAAGTGCCTTGGTCTGGCTGAGCTTCAATGATACCGGGATTAGGAGAAGTCCTGCAGGAGGAGTAGAAGGACTTGGGTTGGCCTTGCTCTGGGGGAGGTGGGATTGGGCCAGATGATCTCTTGCAGCACTTTTCACCCCAAATTGTCCTCTGGCTCTTTGTGCAGCCTCCCTGTTGGCTCTTTGTGCAGCCTCCCTGTGCGCCTCTCAGCTGAAGGAGACTCTTTCCCAGCTCCAGGCCATTGTGGATGGTTGTTGCTTCCATGTGTGTGGTGGGATGACCCAGTGTGGGGGTTGACTGTACATCCTGGCCATGGTGGGCAGGCAGGCCTGAGATGGCAGCTCTCAGGGAGGAAGGCAGGACATCCCGGAAACCACCAACTCATTCCTCACCAGGGACTCCAGGTGTCTGGAGAAAGACACTGGCTAGTGACAGTGGGAGTGGGTCGGTGTGCATGTGTGATTTTCCCCAGGTGCTAAGTTGGAAGCTTTGGAGGAGACTGGGAAAGAGATATAGAGAACTAGACCTGTGCAGCCCTCACCTTGCTGGTGTGCTGTTAGAGTATGACCTTCAAACCAAGGCAGGCCCTTGTCAGGGCCTTGGGGTCTCCAGTAGGCCACCTACCATAGTCCCAGGAGCACCATTTCAGCTTTCCTCATGGGAAAGGTGTAGTACTTATGGCCAGGCAACCCACTGATTCACAGCCATGCAGAATCATAGAATCATAGAATCATTCAGGTTGCAAGAGACCCTTGGGATCATCGAGTCCAACCATCAGAAGGTCTGATGTGAAGCTGCAAGGGTTAAACAGTAAGGTTTGCCCAGTGTGCCTTGGGTGACCCAGGTGGAAGGTGTTAGCAATTAAAGAAGAGCAACTAGGCCTAATCAGCAGTCAGTCTCAAATGCTCCTGATGTAACCTAGTGCTTTCCCTTGCTGATTCAGGGGTTGTATGCCACTGCTTGAGTCTCCTTCTAGGTATGATCATCTAGTCTCTTTCTGTGGGTAATCTTCAGTATCTAGAAAGAGTGGATAGCTCTTGATGATCTAGCTCTGGGTGGATTTTCTAAGGTAATATCTTTCTGGTACTTCCCTTGTGTTCCTAGGGGGTCATCTACTGCTCCCCTGAATCAGCCCAGCATTAACAGCTATATTCCATTCCTCACCACTTCTACCTCAATCAGTGCTTTTAGTTAAGAGCCCCTTTTTGTTAGCACACGCACATCTAAAATGACTCCATAGGAATCAAAGTAAGTTTTTCATGTAACTAAGAGGTCTGCATATAACAAGAGAGAGAAGCAGAAGGAAAGAAGAAAAGCAGGAAACCAGGTGGGTTCAAGCCTGATGCTGGCGATCTTGACTCCATACACTACAAAACTGCTAGGCATAGCTCTCTTCCCTGCAGACCTGTATGAGAAAGTGAAGATCTCTTTTTCTCATGCACACTCTTGCCCTTTTTCTCTTTTGGGAGATGTCTAACTTTAGTTAGTTGCCACTGCTGTAACTTTCTTGAAGTTCTAAGTGGATAATTGTGCAAATTCTGCAGGGCCTCTTTGTCAGAGGAGCTCTTGGGGTTAGAGCCCCTCCTTGATGAAATTGGGAGTTGCTAAATTAACAGAGGACTGACTGAAGATATGATTCTTGGTTTTGGTAGAAATTCTGTTTTATCAGAAATGGTTTTTAAGGAACCTTATAGCAAAATATGTAAGTTTGTACATTAATGTTCCTATGTTTTACTTTTGTCAAATAAGATTCTGAATTTATGAATATTGTAGTCTGTGTGTGTGTCTTGCAGGCAATTTGGACCTTAGCCTGTGTACCTGCTACTTGGGGCCTTAGAGATCCCAAATGTATAGGCACCATTTGAACTAATTTCCCCAAATCGCTTTAACTTTTGCACTCTTTCTGAGTGTAAATGGGCTCTCGGTCACATGCAGAAGCCCTGTAAGTAGCAAAGAGGACACTGCCATCATCATTCTTTCTGCATACTGTGATAGAAAGAAAGGCTCTTATTGAAGTGCCTTCGTACATGTGCAGAGGGGCATAAGCTGAGTCCAGAGTACATCATACTACATGTATATTTGAAATAAAAATGTCCCTGTTAGACCAGTATGCTGAAGAAAGGAGAATGTCAAAAGAATACTTATATATTTTGCCTGCAAGGGAAAACTGATCTAAGATCAATGGGAGTCCTCAAAGGGAAGTTGAGAGGGTGCCTTTAAGAGTAATCAATGTTCTGTTTTTTTTTTTTTTCCAAGGGGTAAATAGTTTTCTATTTGTTTTTCTTCGCACTCCTTCCCCCAAGAAATGCCTTTAGCTCTTTCATTGCATCATTTTTAATATTACATTCTATCAGTAATTCCTACTGGAACAAAGTGTCCGCAGCACTCTACAGAAGGGCCATGTAGCTGCCCCAGAAAGTCACCTTGCCTGTCTGTGGAATGGAGAGATGGAGGGAGGCTGGCTGCTGTGCTGGCTAGGTAGGGGACAGGGATGCCAGGGGCTCTTCCAGGTGGAAGAGGGTAGGAAGGGTGGCTGTGTACTGAGGATAATTTCTTCCTCTTGACGAAGGAGGGGGCGCTATGGCACTCTACCACTAAGCTAGCACCCTTGGGCATTGGCAGACAGGGAGTCTGCCACAAAAGCCTGCCAAACAGAGGGCTGACCACGCCTGGGAGAAAGAAGGTGGCCTGCTACCATGGAGGTGAGAAGGGCTTCATCCAGCATGACCTCTGTGGGATTTGCCTCTATCAAGGTATTAAAACAAACACATCTTTAAGTGCCAGGTGCTGCTTGCGATGTTCAAAGCACAACACTGTTTCTGTGTCCTCGCACACAAACACACATGCATCTTCTGGAGTTTCCCTGCTGATGCTGTAACTAAAACATGTGAGAATTGAACCTTCATCTCCCAAGAGCCTCTAACTCAAACCTACAAGGTACAGCCTTTTCCTGGTGAGCGCAGCTTTCCCTCTCTCTGCAGATCCCAGGCTGTGTGCCACCAAGACAGCCTTTCTCTCCTGTTAGTGTTACCCATGTACATCTTGATGCGTCAGGCTGGGATCTAAAGCTCTTTCCCAGCTTTGTTCCTGTAGTCATGGCCTCATGACTGCGAAGCACTCGTAAAGCCCAGCTTGTAACCAGAGCCATGCTGAGTGCGTGGTGGCCTGTGCTGGATGCCTGGTACAGCCATAGTGGTGACTGAATGAACTTTGGGCCTCACCTAGAAATAAGCAACTTCACTTGTGCACATTCATGCATGTGGATATGGATGCACACTTCCACACAGAAGTTTACAGATTCTAAGGTGAATACTCGTTGCCAACGAGTCGACTGCAACCAAAAAGTATATAACTCCCTTCTGCAGAATTGTTGCTGAAGTTAGTAGCTAAACAAGGGAAGTGATTGCTTTTTCAAAACAAGTAGTGTTTCTAACTGCAAATGAAAGTCTCGTTATTATGATTGATAGTATCATTTGCACATAAAATTGAAATGATCCAACCCATTGCATTAGATGAGAATCTGGCCCACTGATTTCCTCATTAGAATTTGCTTGGTAAGGAATATGAAATATTATACAAGGGGGCAAAACCCATGGATGAGCACTTTCCCTGTCCTGCTTCTTAGAGATGAAACGGAAAGAATTCACAAGCAGCTCTACAGCCACTAGTGAAAATAGACTATTATGCACAGCCAGTCATACGTCCTTCTCTTCTGGGTTTAAGTGGATTAAATAAGGTGTTATTTACAAGGAAATAATGTTTTTGAAATTATTGGAACTCAGAGAAAGCTCTTTCTTTGCAGCCCTGTCTACAAGGTTTCCATCAAGAAATGCTGATGGCTTGTTATGTTTCAGCTGGTATAACTGCTGTCTTTTTGGAACAAAGGGGCAATTAGAAATCATTTGTTATAAAAGCCTCTTTCCTTCTGTTATAAGAGCCTTTGTCTTTTGCTGACCCTTTTGAAAGTCGCAGTTTTGCAAAAAAACCTTGAGAGAAGGAGGCTTTCTTGTCTTTAATCTAAGAGCAAAGTAAGAGCCTAAGTAACTGTCTATGGTCCCACTTTAATCAAGTTAATGCAGTCTGCTAGACTACAGGCTTTGCTTAGTACAAAGAGACACTCAGATGTAAGCTCATGAGTGGATACTTTCACAGGGCATTCGACTAAAAAACAGCTCTATGAGATAAGAGATCAGGTCCAAGCGGAGTCAATGACATGGCATACAGGAGATTGATAGGGGCTGGGAAGGATGCTGGGGTGCTGTGGAGGAGAGGTGTAATGGCAAAAGCCAGCTGGGCCCTCTCTGTGGTATAATTTCCTTTATAAGGTGCTTGTGAAAAAGAAGTGCACCGTGATGGACCTTTGTTTAGTTCAAAGGTTTTTACCTCTTTATTCTAAAGCCCCATTGTGAATTCACAGGGCTTAAAATATGTATCACTGTCCCTTTCATTTTATCCTTCTGAAAGAAATCAAAGGCAAATAAAAAAAAAAGTTTTTTTCCAATGAGCCTAGTCCGTTTGAAATTGTGTGCTGTTTGTACATATGGTCTCTCCATATTGTGTCTTCAGGAGAATCTTTTTTGAATTTTGTATACAAGTTGGGTAGACATTATGCTTTAAGAAAAAAAAACGGGCGGGGGGGGGGG
>VXBJ01000041.1:658942-736442 GCA_013400055.1 Nycticryphes semicollaris
AAGAAAGGAGTTCCAGGTAACTTCTAGGTAAGTAGAGTCCTCTTTCTACTCTACTCACTAAAGAGAAGCTTTAGAACATATTTGAAAAGAACTATCACCAAAACTTTCTACTTTTCTACTCTTTTTTTTTTTCCTCCTCCCCCACCCCTCGCCCCACACTTAAAATTTGTGGACATTCATTTGACATTTCTTTAATTACTGCAATCCCTCACCTTCCTTTTTATCAGCTCCTATTGTATAAACCAACACTGTTTAAACATAAATATATCTTTCTGCTTTCCAGAATCTTAGCCTAAGCTGGAGAAACAACAAATAAGACTGAATGCATAATAAAATCCACAGGGGTTATTTGTGCCTCTTTCCACAAATAATAAATACAATAGTACAGCTGCATTGCTCCACATCATATGCAAAAGAATTTTGTCATGAACATTACTAATTGTTTGAGAATACCTGGTTTGTTGCCATGAGCATATATTTCATTTAGTAGGAGGAGAGAATTTCTTGCTTCTTTCTCTATTTGCAGGGCACTCAGTGCTCTCTGCTGACATATGATATGTATTTTAAATTCTATCTTTTATCCGTTCAATACATTTAAAGTATAATCCCAGTGATTGACAGTTTTCATGAAAAAAATGAAATGATCTGGTTTTACTGTGAAGACAGAGTAATCTGTTAACAGAGCAAAAATATTGGTGACACTACAGTGTTTCCAGAGGAAATATTTTGTGCATCATCCTGGGATGTGAATCAAAACAATCATGACAGGTGAATGAAAAGAAGAAAATTAAGATATAGCTACAAACAAAAGCAGCATTAATAATTCAGGTAAATAAACTTCAGTATACAGAAAAGAAGCATGCTGTCAAGGTGATGGAGAATGTTTCCTGAGGTATAGCACATCTAGGCAGCAAAAAAATGTATAGTGACTTAATGTTTTACATTTTTATAAGGGCTTTTTATATCCCTAATTTCACTCCTCTTGTTACGTTTTCCCAAGTAATATTATTTAGTGTGATCCATAAGCTAAACTCAGTTAAATGAGTTTGTTTTTAGTATGGTGAACTTCATTACAAATTTAAGGTATGACGGATGGCCACACTGCAAGGGAGATGGACGTCTCTCTCTTCCTCTTTAAATGCTGCAATTTATTGATACTCAGGTATAATTGGCATGCAACACTGCCTCCTCCATCTAGCTAGCTCTGCTATTCTGGCTCTGGGAGGGACTTGTGTCCTCTGCTGGGATCTTTCAGCAACGTTTTAATATTCATGTCAATTTATTTTTAATTAGCCATGCAGTTGGGCCCAAGCTCCACCCAGATGCAGGCAGGTTTGCCAGTGGTGCTGTCGCGAGACACCGTCCTGGGTTACTCTTCCCTCTGTCCTGCTGACACTGCCTGGCCTTGGAGGTCTCTGTTCCACCTGCAGTGGAGACCCCCATCACCCACAGGGTTTCCAGTCCTGCCACCCAACTGGAGGGAACAGGGCAGTGAGGCTGCACTGCAAGGAGAGGTGTTTGGATGCCCTGGCAGGTGGCCACAGCTTCCCTGGCCCCATGGAGGAGAGTGGAGACTGCCCACCTCCACCCTTCCCCAGTGAGTGGGCTTTTGCTGGTGGGAGGTGCCTCTAGTGGGGTTCAGCCTGTGGGGTCTTGCTTGTGTCTGCCATGAGCAACTTCTGGGCATGAGAGAGAGACAATAGGGAGTGGGAGATGTCGATGTAATTTTTGGACCCCTGTCCACCTCTCAATTACAGCTTGTGTCAAGTCTTCCTTTGGTAGCTCCATTGCTGCTCTCTCTTAAACCACATGCTCTTGGAAACTGAACCTGGGGTAATTAAATACTTTAATAACAGCTGTGCCTTTAGTTGTAGTTAGGGTTTTCTTCTTATATTCTCATTTAAGGTAGCATGCAGTAAAGGCACAGTTTTCTCCAATGTTTTAAATGACTGCATATAGTCTTATGAAATGCATTTATTATTACTACAGTAAGAAAAAAAACCCCAAACCCACAAACTGCAGGAGAAAAACAATTTGTACATATGACTCCAGTGCAAACTCCACTGTTTCAGTGTTTATAAATATTCCTCTGTGGAGAGAAGCGTGTGTATTATAATAATTATGCATTAGTGCCTCATTAGTAGGGGGTAACATCCACGCTGTTTCTTTTTCCTCTAGTGTATTTTTGATAAGTTAACATTTTAAAAATTCTTATTTAGCGTAACCAGGAGAATGTGCATACTCGTGTCTGCATATCTATGTGTGAGTATCCCCCATGGGCAGGGAGAAGCCACTGTGTCCTGCCTGTGATCTGTCATGGAGGGAGCTGCCAGGACTGGGTAAGGAGGAATCCACGGGCCCATACCACGTATGAAATATTGCTGCTGTGAGTCACTTTGTTTGTCTGGATTTGAGGAGATGGGGGCTGCCTTCTAGCCCATGGCATTAGCACCTGTGGGTCGATGTGGGGCAGGAGTAGCCCTCTTGCTGTGCTTGTGGCCCCCTGTGCTTTGGCCAGCAAAAAGCAGGGCATAGTGGGTGGCTGGGGGAGTGTGGCCATGGCCTTGGTGGTCTTCACACACACCCATGGTAGGCTTGGTCTCTGACGTGACTAATCATCCCGTTGTGCTACCCCAGCACTGATGAATAATTTGATGGATGAAATGATCTATTTTTCTGGATGCTGCTTTTTAATAGCACTTGAGATACCAAGTGCTGGAACAGCCTGCCCAGGGAGGTGGTGGAGTCAACATCCCTGGAGGTATTTAAGAAACGTGTAGACGTGGCTCTTCAGGGCATGCTCTAGTGGCCAAGATTATTGGTTTGTGGTGGGGTGTTGTGTGTGGGGTTGTGGGTGTGGGGTTTAGTTGGTGGGTGGCTTTTTTGTTTGTTTGTTTGTTTTTGTGTGGGGTTTTTTTGTTGTTTGTTGTTTTTGTGGTTTGGTTTTTTGGTTTTTAATGTGGTTGGACTCGATGATCTCAAAGGTCCCTTCCAACCACTAAGATTCTGTGATTCTGTGATTCTGTATTTGCGAAGGGAAGGCAGTGGTGCTGTATGTCCTTTTAATCCATTGTGGCCTCGCAACTTTCACTAATGGCCAAGAAAGGATACCTTGACACACCATTTCATCCTTTTTTTTTCACTTTCCTAAACAATAAAAGCTGATTAAGTGTCTTTGCAACTTTGTTTGTGGTGGGGTCTTGTGTCTGCATATGGACCGTATTAATCCTGGAGTGCGAGAGTGATCCAAGGTAATGAAGGAATGAAACACTTTTGAGACTTTCCGTACTGTCACTCCTGCTACCAGAATTATAATTACATTATAGAAAGGAAATTAGTGCTAACCTGAGAGGAGCAATTTCACTGTAAATTCTACCCCATCATTGATTTCCTTCTTGCACTCCGAGTCAAGGTTGTAGTTTATAGAATTGCAGAGCAAGAAGATGCTTAACTAACCCTTTCTGTTTACAGAAAGCAAATTGACTTTGGAGCAAATTGCCTTCTCATTGTTTAGAAAGACAAAATAGTACATCAAGGAAAAATATACTAATTGATGGCTTTCTAAATAAAGCATGAGCATAGAGTTATACTAAATTGGTTGTCTTGTGCCTCAAATTAATCTCTTCATTATATGGCACTAGGCTGAGTATTTTGTGTTTCAATCCATCTTTTAGAACAGCATTTGATTAATCAACTTAATGATGACAGTTTTTAGCTTGTGACAAATGATACATTTATGCAGGCAATGTTTCAGATGATCCATGCTATTGTAAGCAAAAAGAAAAGAAACATCAATTTAGAAGATTAGATTATTATGCCATGGTTTATACTCTCTATAGATTCTCTAACAAAAAAAAGTGAGGTTTAGAATATAAGTAGGCTGACACCTGGAACTAATAATATTAAATAAAACTTATATATACAATATCTGCCTTCCCCCAGTAAATATTTTGCTTAAGAAATAATGTTAACTATATATTCAGTCAAATGAGAACTTAATCACAATAGAAAACATTGCAGTTGACAATATGATCACAAGTGACTTTGTTTTAGAAAGTTAAAATATCAATACATCCTTATGTTTCACTGGACATAAGCTACCTTTTCTTCATGTGTAACTGATTCTTCTTGGCAAAGTGAGAAATCAGGCAATGAAACTTGAGCACCAACAAATGAGGGACACCAGCTTCCAACCAGAGCCTCTTCTGGGAGATATGAATCACCTCCTCAGAGGTGAGTGACAGGGGACATCATCACCGGTACGGAAAGACTCCTAAATCATAGCGGGCTCCTTTCACCTGAATGTAATGTGGAGGAACTCAGCTGCTTCAGGGGGAGGGTTTTTTGTGGGATTGAACTCTTTTATGATGCTTGATCCACAATGCAAAAGGTTATGTACTTTTACATAATGCTCCCAACGCCAGTAGGGGCAGAAGCAAGTGTATCATTACAAGCACCTCCCTCACTGTTTCAGAAAGGGTTTTTTCCTTTGCAGTTTGTGTTGTCTGCCATGCTGAATATGCTTGGTAAGTGACTTGTAATACTCTGCTTATTTTTTTCCCCATGTATTTTACTAGCTAGATGTGAAATGGTAAACCCAAAAAACTTCCAAAAAAGTGAGATACAGGCATAAGCTTCAAATTCAGTCCATTAGTCTTTAGCCAAAGAAATTTTTCTTAATGGGAAAAACTATGCACATTTGTGATAGCAAAAAAAATTGGTTTTAAAATCACTAAACCTCAGGCATCATCTTTTTATTAACAGGCCATGAGTGTTTAAACTCCGTAAGCTTCATAACTGGCAAAAAGGCTGCTCTTAAAAATGTCACAATATTTAATAGAAATCAGCAGATTAATGAAGACTGGTATATCCACAGGTGGGTCAGAAGTGATGTTAGTAAGAGAAGGATGACCACTCGAAGGGCCTTGCCAGCTACCTGCCCTGAGTGGGCCAGGGCTGTAGGTCACTGGCAGGCTGCAAAGCTGGTCTGGGCAAAGAAAATGAAAGCACTTGAAAAATTTCTTGTAGTCCTGACTGGTCTCAAAAGCAGCACATACTGATCTTTTCTCCTCTTGGGAAATAAACCCTGCCCGGGTTCCACCCCTTCCTGAGGTTTCCTGTTTGCCTCAGTGTTTTGAGAGGGGAATAAATGACATGGCCTCCTCCTCTGTGCCATAATGCCACCATTTCCCCCTTTCTCCTCTCCTTCATGTGCCCCAAGTCAGTTTTCAATGCTGCCCTTCCTGTGAGAAAGGCTGGGGTTGCTGGAGGCTGCCCTGTGGAGACAAGCTCAGCCCAGGCTCTTGCTGGGCATGGCACTGCTGGTACATCTGAGCTGGCCAAGGTCTCCAGGGCTGCAGCCTGTGTGTGGGGGGCAGCAGGAGAAGGTGTGGGTGAAGATGCAAGCTTCACTAGAATTAAATAAATTAACATAAAAAGACCCCCAACACCTAGATTAAAGAATTTGAAATATCTCTTCTGCCAGAGTTTTGACAGGCTTTACAATAGAGTGTTTAAAAAAATATATATAAATTAATAGTAATGAGGAGACCATGAAATTTGGTGGTGGGCGCACAGGGCTGTGAGCACCGCTGCATTCAGAGGTTGCCCCATGGAGCCAGGGAGGAACATGATTCCCCCCATGGGGAGCAGGCCCTCAGCTACAAATAACCCTGAGGAGGTACTTGTTAAGCCTGGGGAGCAGACCCTGCCCACACGCTCATGCAGTGCAAGCCACTGTACGGCAACATCCCTTCCTACCAGGGGAGAGGTCTCTGCAGGGACTGGAGTGAGTGGGCTGCTGTGGCTGCTGTGGGGCCAGCCCCCCCACTAAGGCTCCTGCCAGCTGTGGTAGGCAGCCATGGGCACTGCTGCAGCATGGAGGCCACCCAGCTGTGCATGGCAACCCTCACCCTGTGCCCCACCATCCATTCGAATGTAGACAGCTAGTGCAATGTCACATGTTTCTTCTCATGTTTCATAGAGATGCAGGTCTGTATGGGTTGGTTTGTCCCTGGGGGGTGTCAGATCAAGTTCAGAGTTCATCAACTTGAATGAGACATCACTTGGTCATCACTGTCTGCAGGTAGAGGAACATATAACCCATTTATCTTGTCAACACATAGCTAGCTAAGTAAAATGGTGAGGTGAAAGTGGGCAAAGTATGGGATTGTTATTGTGGTGCAATGCTGCGTTGGGTCCCTGCTTCTCTGCGCTTAGTGTACTGTAAGAATTTCATTAATGTAATTCCTAAGAAAGCAAAATGCAGTGATGTTGATTAACTGGATTATATTTTCCTTAGATAAGAGATTATAAAAAATAAATGCTAATAAAGCAATATGGCACAATGTCATGAGTTATGTCTCTGGGAGAAATGAGAGTAGCATCGCTTTGTGAGAAATATAATATTATGCTTATCCTTTCAAATATGCAGGGACTTATGTGGACCTGTAGTCACTGCTACTGGAGTGCAGCAGAAGTAATTCCTTAGTAAATAGTTAACAACGTACATGTACAGAAATGTGTTGGGGTATTACAAATGAGAAAATAAAAAAAAACCCCAAACACAAAAAAACCTGAAGTCCACCAAAAAATCTCACCACCATTGAGTCAGGAACTCAAAGAGGTGGGAATCATAAGGCTGAGAGTGGTTCATTGCTTATGCCTGAAGTACAGCAGGAAAATTTCCCATAAATCATGAAAAAAGAAAGTCAGGACAATCTATTAAAGCCCAGCATGCTCTAGTATACAATGCTGCATTTAGAACAAAACCAGCCATGGGTTCTCTATTTCAGTAATAGTCATCTGCTCTGCAGCTATATGTTTTTTCAAGATACGCTGCGCTCCTCTGTGTGATGTTGATATTTGAGAATGCCGCATAACTGTTTTAGGGTTTTTAGAAACAGCCCTAAGAGTTTTGGGTTTTAGCGGAATTGATAAGAGGAAAGCCAACATAAGAGCTCTTGCTTTGATGCGTATTATAATAGCAGGCAAAAAACACCCTGGTTAGCCTTGAGAGCAGACCACTACACTGAGTAGTACTCAGTTCTTTGGGGCTGATTATGGCCTATTGAGGCAGAAAACTTGTTCGAGTTCAAACTCTTTGAATTCCTTGTTCACTCAATAGAGTGTCAAAAAAGAGCATTCAATGGTTCATGTAGCAAAATCACCGCTGGCCTAAATTGTTCCTATTTCTCTTTTGCATATGGTGTGCAAGAAAATTTTTAACACTCTTCCGTAGCACCATAATGCTTTGATATGGGTAACATTGCCATAACAGCCTGCATTAGGGAACTTATATTTTATTCTTCTTTTCAGTGTACATAAAAATCCCAGCTTAGTCCTTTTTTGTCTTTTGGATCCTTTGAACTCTTTCAGGCTATTTTTAAAGACTTTCTGTGCTTTGACTGGGCTGTGCATTCACTGTAAAAGCAGTCAATGCCGCAATGAGACCACAAGCAAAACTGTGAGTGTCTTAAGCAGGGACCACACAACTCTCGTGAGTATTTGCATATTTTAGCAACTCAGTCCAGTGTGAATCTAAAAAGCAAAGAAAGGCCCCTGCTTTCTTCATTAATGGCTTTAATTAAATATCCCCAGCTTGGCTACTTTTGTAACACTGCCCTACCTGTTCCAAGCTCTTGGCTTCTGCTGTTTTTAAGTCCTGCCTAGACATTATCATTAGAGAATATGTTTACACTGCCGAGTGAGATTCCAGAATAAAGTGATGATTCCAACACAAAAGTAGACACCCTGAAGTAGCCAACCTCGGGCTCAAAGAGAGCAAGTCCAAAGCTGGACTGCTCAGTTCATTTTCCAGCTCAGTAGCTGTAGTAATCCAGCCTAGCCAGCTGCTAACAAGATTGGGTCTGAAGTTTACCTCCACAATGAGATAATCAGATTACCAGCCACAAAGATCAAATAATGACCCAGCTTTAGAGCAAGTTCAGCAGGCCCTTGATAGCACTGTGTGGTCCTTGAGACTTGATTAAAAAATTAAATGGCTAAACTTTGCCTCAATATTTCGTATTGGGATTTTGAGTGACTTGATGATTCTTTTCATACAGCACTTTCCTTTTCTTTCCTTGATTTAAAATTAAGAGGTAGCAGAATAGGAGGTGGCCCCTGCTGAGCAGTTGTTCTTGAGCTGGGCTTTAAATGAAGCATGCAGAATTTTTAATTTGGGAAGAAGATGATGGAGAGTAAGCTGGAAATAATTCCTGAGAGAAGGGGTGGGTTATAGTGGAAAACAAGACAACAAACAAACAAACACAAAATCTTTCCAAGCCTTTTCAGCCACGCACCTCCAGCGTGGTGGTGCCTGTCCCTGTCCTGCACTATCCCGCTGGAGCAGGAGGACTTTGGTGTCTGTTCCAGGCAATAATGTTTGAAGGTTTCAGGTTTGGCTACTATATGACCGCAGTTTCAGTAGTAAAGGGATTATTCTGAGAGGCATACAAATGTGATTGTCTCCCAGCAGATGGTGCGCACTGCTTCACCTTTGAGAAAAGTTAATTAAGCCAAGCATATTGTGCCCATAGAGAGGAAAATGTAGATGAATATTGAGCAATCAAACTCAGTGTCTCCTTTTTTCATGCCTTTGCAATGGGACACAGAATCCCATTGAAAAAGAATTATGTACAGAATCAAATTAATTCACGTCCAACTTTACTCTCTTCCCACGTTTTAACAGGGGTGCACACCAGGCCCTTTAGAAGTTTTGTCCGCAATCAATGGGCCACACTGCTGTGTCCACTAAATTAAATGAATCAGTGCAGAAAAATCTCTTGTGAGATATTAAAAGGGTGAAAGACTGTTTAATTCAAATCCTTCCGTAGTCTTTTCACAGCCCCTTTTACATAGTACAGTATAAATTATTAACCAACTCCTTTTATCTCAGATCAAATTACAAAACAGAAACAATTACCCTCTTGTTAATGAAAGCAAACGTTTCTAATAATTATGAAAGTTGGACTGGGCTTTGTTTGGGTTGGTTTGCTTCAAATTCCTTGTTTACAGTTTGTTTTGAGATCGGCAGTTAATCTATCTGATTTTTGGCGAGCTGTGAAAGGGAAAGCACTTCACTTTTAAAATGCAGGTAAATACAACTCTGGGTGAGTACAAGATTTGAGACACAACTCTCTTGTTCCCCTCCCTTCTCCCTCATACATCTCCCTGATTCCTTGCCGGCACTCCCTGTTTATGCCTTGACAACATGTTGGGAAACAGGGTCATCCTGCTGGGATCAGGTAGGACACTTTATTCAGCTCCTTTCCCTGCAAGACAGACAATTTTAGCTGAAGTAATTGGGGAGGGTTGTCACAGGCAGACTAAAGGGCACTCCAGTTTGACTGCTTTCCTTAAGCGGCGGCTGGGCAGAAGGAGGTTTGACTGCACAGCAGCTTTGAAAGAAAATTAACAAGGCGGCAGAAGAGAAGGCGAAGTTTCTAAAGTGCCTTTTTTTTTTTTTATTTTGAGCTTATAATCTCATTGCTGAGTAACGTTGGCGGCATAAAACAGCTGTGAGAAAATTGCCAAAATCCATGAAAGAACGAAGTGGCAAGAGGCAGGCCTGGCAGCTGTCTCCCTTACCCTGCTCAGCAGCCTTGCCAGGGCCCGGCAGCCATCCAGCCTGTTCGAGAGCTCGGGGATGGTGGGAGGATGGGGGGAGACCACTTCCATTAGCTATGATATTAATGGTTTCTTTCTCCCTAGAGCATTGCTGGCATGTAACCCCAGCTGGAACTTCTTCAGCCACCAGGTTTACTTTTGGGAAACACAGCAGTTGGGACACAGCGGGACCAGGTAAATTTAAAAGAAGGCTATAGCTCCATCCCAAAATCCTGAGGCAGAAGTTTGTGTGGAGGAGAGGCCCTGCAATGACAGACAGGATAAGCAGGGGCTGGATCCCCATGCTTACATTCTGGGAGGATGCACTGGGACATGGGACAAGCCACCATGCTCCAGTGGGCTCAGCAGTGAGTTGAAATGAAATATCTTCTGAGGTTTGCTCGCATGTTTTTCAGTTGAGGAGTTGCCTTAGAGACTAAGGATATAATGAACTGGAAGTAATGGAAACAGGATAAAGGGATAATAAAATATGGCTGTATTTGGAGGTAAGATCTTGGCCTCTTTCAGTTGCATTAAAGGTGGAATAAACAGTCACTTCAATTTTATCTTTCTTAAAAAATATTTTTTATTAAGGAAATGCTTGAACAAAACTGTTTGCAAGTGCTTTCTTAGACCCAGGGTGGCCTTTTGGGTGGAAACTCTGAAATAGATCCCTGGACTCACCGGGTAGGTCATGAGGATGTTTAGATGTCAAGGCTTAGGATGCAGGAACTTGAACCTGAATTTTGTGATATCAGGAGAAAGGCAGAGGCAAATATTTTAGTCAAGCAATACTGTGTGGAAGTGGAACAATATCCTAGTCTATCTTGAAAATAAAATGTACTACTGAAAATGGCATCAAATGGCAAGAGTGTGCAGGTATTATATTGCTGGTCATATTTTAGAGAAGGAGAGAGAGGAAGAAAGAGAGCATCCTTCTCAGAGGATATCATGTAAATAAATCCTGCTGTGAGCAGTACAATCCTTTGTGTCAAGTTGATCACAAATCCTGGTATTCATCTTCAGGGGAGGAGATGGTGTATAAGACTGAACACCTGCAACTACAGAGCTTTTATTGTGGAAATTCTGCTTGCTGACCCTCTTCCACTTAGGAGCTGAATTTAACATGTTTTGTATTCCTAAAAGCAGTAGATCAAAGCAGCACTTATTTACTCTGCAGACCTGTTTCCTGTATTCTGGACCTATTTGCTTACTTTAATGGCAGAGTAAAGGTTTTAATATTATTTATTCCTGTACAGACCCAGTACAACTGTATGAGAGTAATCAGGGGTTTATTCTGACTAGGGTACTGTTAGTATGAATAGGAAATAAGTTTCAATTGCAAATCTAGCAGCGGTCCTTGGTTACACCTCCTGTATTTCTGCAGGGGGCTTAAACAGTGTGCAGATAGAGGGGAGGCCAACAACTGGACTGTAAACTTTTATATGGGTGCTGAAGCACAAGGCAGGTGGAGCTTAGCCTGAATTGCAGGTTCTAAGCTGAGTTTGCAGTGGCTGTACAAGAGGATGTACTTTAAAAGCTTATAAGCAGATTTTATTTTATTTGTAAACCACTGAGACTCAATAAACATCGGGCTGCACTGTACTGGTTTACGACACCAGTTTTTAGAGCTGATCCACAATTTAAGCAGAAGACTGTCTGTAATCTCCAATTTATGTTTTAAAATGACAGCAAATTGCTGCTCTAAAACCTGGGACCCCAATGCCTCTGTCTGCTGCTGCAACCTGGTGCCATGCAGGGCTGATGCAGCACGGGGGAGCTCTGTGGGTCCCATGGCTTTTGGGGTGCTTATGCCACCCCGAGCTTGTAGGGTGCTCTCCCCACCAGTGCCTCCCAGAAACAAATTCCCTAGAAACAAATAACTACAAATTCAAAGATTTTTAAAGTACATGGAGTGCCTTGCGCAACCAAGGCAGGAAGAATACCATCTGTGGAAACATCAAGACTGTATCAAAGATGGTGTTACCTCCAAAAAGTTTACCTCTCTCTCGAACCGAGGCTGGAACAAGTACAGCAGAGTTAACCTGACCGTTAATGTGGAGGGAAGTTTGATGCCTTCTTTTTCCTTCTGTTCAGTGAATAAGAATTTGATCTACTACAAAAGCCGAAGAAGGTAGAATCAAAGAGGAATACCCCTGGGGGGCCATTTTAACTCGAATCTCAACTAGAACTGAAATGCATGTGCCCTTTGCAGACCATACCTAAACTGTGTTATGGAAGGAGATGTTGCTTTGTAGCTTTCCTTGACTTTCAGCCTCTCTGTGGAATAAAATGCACTCAGGTGCTTAGTAGCCATTTACCTCCAATGTATTGTCAAAATTCCAGTATTTCCTGATGGTTTGCAACGCTTAAGCAAACCTGTAACAGACCATTATTTTACAGTCATTAAATAATGATGATACTCTGTGCCAGCTTTGTGGTGGTTATTCTTAGCAAAAGTCAGAGGAATTTTCTGGTAGAGCAACATTTAAGGTGCATTGTAGTATCAATAGCAGCTCCAGAGGTAGGTGATTTTCTTTGTGATGTCTCAGCTTGTTTCCTTTCCAAGAAAAAAAAAAGGCAAGAGGGGGCTGCAAAGCTGAGCAGATCTGGTACTGCAGTTCTCCCAGTATGTGGACAAGAGATAATTATATTATTTTGTTATACTAATACAAAAGACATTTGATGTTTTATAAAAATGTTTTTAATTCTGAAATGCCAGTGAGCAGCTTAATGTTGTGAGTGCAATGGGAAAAAAAAACTTGTATTGTCAGGAGGAAATTCGTGTTGCTCTTCTTTGGTCTCTGTTTCTCAGTGATGCTTGCAGACAAGGATACAGCCCCTGGGAGCGCATGCACACTCTGAGATGATGGAAGCATGCAAGGCTGGGGAGGAAGGGCTGCATCCAATGGCCTGCTCAGGAAGGAAGGAACGGTACAACTTTTAGCAAAACAAGACTCAAGAAGCCAGGAAGATGAATTCAGTAAAGATTACTTCAGAAAGTA
Organism: Nycticryphes semicollaris; assembly: GCA_013400055.1. Classification (NCBI taxonomy): domain Eukaryota; kingdom Metazoa; phylum Chordata; class Aves; order Charadriiformes; family Rostratulidae; genus Nycticryphes; species Nycticryphes semicollaris. The sequence goes on from VXBJ01000041.1 coordinate 671,557, forward strand.
GTGGCGTATGATCTAAGGTCACAACACATTTACCTTTTTCACTTCAGTTTTCTTCTAAGATCATCATGTCTTTTCTTCACATCTGGGTAATGACGTGCAGCTACAGGGCTAACTTGTGCACATTTTGCTATCTTATTGTCTATGGCAAATATGTCTGAAGGTGCTGCAGGGCTGAAAAGGCCTCCTCAGCGAAAACCGTTTTGACAAAGTAACATAAATGAGAAGAATCTTGCACACGTGAATGTACTTGGAAGATGCATTGTTTTGGCAAGCTGTAATGCAGCATCGGCTGCCTGAGCTGACTCGGGAAGCTTTCCGTGTCCTTTTGCCTCCTGCATTTTCCCTTTTCTTTGAGTTGCCCAAGTTTATTCTCACTTTTGATTTCAGAACGATTCAGAAGCACCCTGGAGATGCTCCAGCTAATTCTTGAGCTTCCAGTCAGTGAGAGAGAAATTGTGCTTGTAGCGTAAATGGAGACTGCTCTCTGCGAAGTGCTCTCCCACTTGCATAGCTGTGCTTCAGATCTAAGGCATAGCAGTGGCTCCTCTATTGTAGTCTTCTAAATTTCCTGTCGCAGTCTATATTTTGCCTAATAGGTTTTTGAAGGATTGTATTGATTTCACTATTGAATGACAGTGACCTTTACATGCTGCTGTACTTTATGTCACATTGCGATAGCCCCACTGAGTCCCCATAGCCCTGACCCCACATCCAGCCTGTGAATCAAGAGCTGCACATTCAAAAACCCCACATGCTTACTCCTAGTGGGTTGGAGGGCTGGAGGATAGGCTTCAGTTATCTAAATGTTCAGCAGCTTTCTATCATTTGCACTGCTCAATGGTTCAGTAGAGAAAGCACAGATCCACCTCTGACTCTTCCGTGGGTCATGTGCAAGCGGAGTGCTGTGGAGACCTGCAAGGAGGCATGAAGATTTGCTGGAGACGTGCTGGTTTCAGTGTTCAGTCACAGGACCAAGGTGTCTGTCACAGATGGATTGCATGGGGTTCTTGGCCTGCCCTTGTGTGATTTTAGCCCTGATCAGGGTGAGTAAAAGTCAGCACCTGCACTTTGTGCCAGTTTTGGCATTTTCTCATCCATGCTTCTGTCTGTTCCACCTCCAGGGCTGCTGTTATCCAAACATCAACAAAGACGTCACAGATGATGGAGAAACCTTGCTCTTGAGCTGTAACTGTCCATGAATGAAGGCATCGCCCCTGTGGACGCTGAAGGAATGGAGGAGCAGCCAGCATGTATCCCTGTGACAGACCATCATCAAGGGCACACACTCTTCCAGTCTGCTCAAAGGTAGGGATTTTAATCTTATCACATTACGTTTGATGATTTGCAGTGCTGGAAGTAGAGAGCCCCTGTGTCAGAGATAGGAGATAAATTCATCAGAAACATCTTAGTTTGCAGAGTCTACTGGGCACCAGTATGTGCCCAGAAACCTGGTCACAGCAATTCATTCCTGTCTGGAAACAGCGTATTCCTCTTTTTTGGGAGGACATTGGAGACAGGTTGGTAAAATCCCCAAAATGGTGACTTCCACATGCTGTTCTTGTTACATGTTACTGAATAACACAACGAACATCCTGGAGGCTACGGCACATGGATTTATTGGTCTCAGTATAACTATCAATGTGAAGATGGATTGTCAGCATAACATACACATGAAGGAAGCTTAGTAATAATTAAGGAGTTTCGATTTGAAACAGCACCCTGCAGAGTTTCAAGAAAAGCTGGAGACAGTTTCCTCCCTGTCCCCAGCCAAGAAATATATATCTATATACATAAATAGATACATATATGAAACTAAATGGGAAAGAAATGGAGATCATATTGAATAAACACATGAACTGTGAGAGAGAATCCGTATTCATCGCATTAGCTCTGCAATATGGCCTCATCAGCATGTACTTCAAACATATTGCTTTGTCCCAGAAATTAAAAACCAATCCACCCTAATTTACTGTGAGTTACTGAGGATTAAAAGTTTGGAACTGTCTTGGAGCCTACTAGGTCAGAAATATTGACCTGTGACTAAAAGGTACTGAGTCCGTTAAGGGTTAGGTATGGAAAAGACCTGGACATTTAGTCTGTCAGTTAACAGGTATAGTAACTAATTTGCTTATTGATAAAAAAGACAACATTAATTTAAAAAAAGAAAAAATATAAAGGTAAGAAAGTAAGAAAGGTGTGTTTTTCAAGTAACAAACTTCACATTTTTCTCTGTGGATCTGTCCAGAAATAACTTTTCCTCAATTTTTATGGGTTAGAACTAGTCACTAGTCCTTTCCTTGCCTGACTTTAACCAACTCCTATTGGTATCACCATAGTTCAAGCTAGCAAGTAAATTATTTATTTACATTGGTTCCTCTGCAGTATAACATGCATGTTTTGAGAATTAGTGAGATTGTATTTAAAATGCCACGACTGAGGTAGACTCTTACCTTAGGAATTTTGAGGGTAGTTTAGAACAAGCAAAATGCAGTGTGGGACAGTGTTTCCACTTCTGCCGAGCTTAGTGCAAATGACCTGGGAATATCAAGGGCTGAACAACTGCTGACAAAACAACTGGATCTTCTGTTGAAGAGGAACTGGCAAAGTCTGGCATTTCTCAAGGCCAATTGTGTTACCTGACATTCTGCCAAAAAGGAGCTGCAAGTGACGAGGTTAAGGGCTCATTCAATGGCTGTGAAATCAGCATCAAACAAAACAGCCACAGGGAGTGCCAGGCCATGCTCAATCCTTTGCCTGGAGTCTCCTAATATTAGGATTACTCTTGACAGACAGAGCAAAGGCTTCCACTGGCCTAGGCAAGCAGGATGAGTAACACAAAACAACTCACTACAAAGCACGGGGATAGTGACACAGTGGCAGAAGCTGCCAGTGAGCCTTAGCTACCTTTAAAGCATCTATGTCTTAATTTTCTTTTGCCTGAATCCTTCTCTCATGAAGAAAAACCAGTTCAGTCATAGTCAAAAGTCTTTTCTGATCCCTGGACAAAACAGCAGAGTCAGCTAATTTAATCTGGCATATAGTTATTAAAAATCTGACAACTACATAAACAGAACAAAATTTTCCAACTGCCTGTTGGCTTTGTGACTTATGAGCAAATAAATTGTTCTAGCTAATTGCAAAGACTTTAGCTAAAACAGCGATGATAACAATTTAATAAAGGTTTCTTGTGCAGGTGACCAGGTTCATTTGGTCATATTTGTTAATTTGAATCACAATTGATAAGAGGATGATGATAAGGCCTCCATAATTGTAAGGGTTGTAGATATGTAACTAATACTTCATTCACCATTTATTCAACCAAGCCACCATCAGGTGTTGAGCTGTGTCTTCAGTTGCATATTCACGATTGTTCTAAGACTGCTTGTACTCTTTCCAGGAAGATGAGTCTTCACACACCTTCAGTTATTCATATTCCAGGTGAACCAGCTGACACTGTCAAGGATGCTCAGTTACAGGTAGACTGGATCCCAAGGTAAGTAACATCCTATGGAGCAGCAGAATATGTTATCCAAAAGGCAGGGTCATTACTTATAAGAAGGCAAATGTTGGATTGTCATTTGATTGTGCAGACATAGAACTTGTGATTCAGCAATGTAGAAAAAATTGTATTTAAGTCCTTATCTGCACTGCACAGGTGAGAAAGAGTTGCCATATGCGTAGATGTGCCTGGATTAGTTCTCATCTCAGAAGGAGCTGCAATGAGAAACTTGAGGCTTGATATTTGCTCTACAGTGGAAGATTATGTTGTCTTGGCTTGCTCAGTATGGGTCACTGGATAGAAGCTGTCTCAGGAGAACTTGCAGACTGACATTGCAACAGAAACATTACACAAATAGGCATGTGGGTTTTACCTACTTGGAGTAGTGCAGTTACCTCTGTGAGGTCTGATGTGTAGCTAGGATGAGCGGCACTGGTTACAGGTGGTGGTTTCATACTGATGACTGGCAATGTTAGTTTTCCTGTATATGTGTATAACTGTTCAACCAACTGTGCTGATTACTGTTTAATTAGAGTGTGTTGTTTTCTTATCTGTTCAGTTCCGTCCACAGTGATTACTTTATTGCAACCAGTAGGCAAAGCATGTGCTTACACACATACTGACTGTCATGAAAGACACCAAAAAAAGTCAGGTCAATGTACTGGTACAAACATACATACATACAAACAAATATACAGAATTGTCTACAGGCTATAGCAATGTATTGGGGTTTTTGTGGCAAAATTTGCATAGTAGAGGAACTACAGGGGTGGCTTCTGTGAGAAGCTGCTAGAAGCTTCCCCCATGTCTGGTAGAGCCAATGCCACTCAGCTCCAAGATGGACCTGCCAAGGCCTAGCCCATCAGCAATGATGGTAGCACCTCTAGGATAAAGTATTTAAGAAGGGGCGAAAAAACTGCACAAAGGCAACTGCAGCCCAAGAAAGTGAGGATATGTGAGAGAAACAACTCTGTAGACACTAAGGTTAGTGAATAAGGAGGGGGAGGAGGTGCTCTAAGTGCTGGAGCAGAGATTCCCCTGCAGCCTGTGGTGAAGACTGTGGAGAGGCAGGTTGTCCTCCTGTAGCCCATGAATGTTAACAGTGGAGCAGATATCCACTGGACGTGCTGGAGCTGGTGGATATGCCCAAAAGAGGCTGTGACCCTGTGGGAAGTCTACTCTAGCAGGTTCCTGCCAGCACTTGTGACGCCTTGGGGAGAGGAGCCCATGCTGGAGCAGGTTTGCTGGCAGGACTTGTGACCCTGTGTAAGGGACACATGCTAGAGCAGTTCATGGAGAACTGCAGCCTGTGCAAAGGTTTTATGTTGGAGAAGGTTGAGGAGGACTCTATCTTGGGAGGAACCCCACATTGGAGCAGTGGAAGAGTGCAAGGAGTCCTTCCTCTGAGGAGGAGAGAGCAGCAGAAGCAACGTGAAGAACTGACTACAACCCCTGTTCATCCCCCTGCACTGCTGGAGTGGAGAAGATAGAGAAAATGGGAGTAAAATTAAGCTATGGAATAAGGGAGGGATGGGAAGAAGGGATTTTTAGTATTTGGTTTTATTTCTTGTTTTCCTTCTCTGATTTGATTAGTAATAAATTAAACTAATTTCCCCAGGTTGAGTCTGTTTTGCCCATGACAGTAACTGGTGAGTGATCTCCCCATCCTCCACCCATGAACCTTTTGTTTTATTTTTTCTGCCCTGCACAGTTGAGGAGGGGATTGCAGTGCGGCTTTGACTGTGCTGTTGTCCAGCCAGGATCAACCCACCACAAAAAAACAGGGCAATGCTCGTGGATGAAAAGCTCAACATGAGCTGGCAGTGCACACTGGCAGCCCAGAAAGCCAACAGCATCCTGGGCTGCATTAAAAGAAGCATGGCCAACAAGTCACGGGACGTGATTCTACCCCTCTACTCTGTGCTTGTGAGATCCCACCTGGAGTACTGTGTCCAGCTCTGGAGGCTTCAACATCGAAAGGACACGGACCTGTTGGAACAGGTCCAGCAGAGGGCCATGAAGATGATCAGAGGGATCACAGAATGACAGAATATCAGGGATTGGAAGGGACCTTGAAAGATCACCTAGTCCAATCCCTCTGCTGGAGCAGGAACATCTAGATCAGGTCGCACAGGAATGCATCCAGGTGGGTTTTGAATATCTCCAGAGAAGGAGACTCCACAGCCTCTCTGGGCAGCCTGTTCCAGTGTTCCGTCACCCTCACTGTGAAGTTTTTTCTTCCTGTTTACGTGGAACCTCCTATGTTCCAGCTTGCACCCATTGCCCCTTGTCCTGTCATTGGCTGTCACTGAGAAGAGCNTGGAGCACCTCTTCTGTGAAGACAGGCTGAGAGAGCTGGGGTTGTTCAGCCTGGAGAAGAGAAGGCTCCGGGGAGACCTTACAGCAGCCTTCCAATATCTGAAGGAAGCCTACAGGAGACCTGGAGAGGGACCCTTTGTTAGGAAGCGTAGTGACAGGACAAGGGGTAATGGCTTTAAATTGAAAGAGGGGAGATTTAGATTAGATACTAGAAAGTAATTCCTTACTATGAGGGTGGTGAAACATTAGAACAGGTTGCCCAAAGAAGTTGTGGAAGCCCCATCCCTGAGTGTGTTCAAGACCAGGCTGGATGGGGCTTTGAGCAACCTGCTTTAGTGGGAGGTGTCCCTGCCCATGGCAGGGGGGTTGCAACTCAATGATTTTTAAGGTCCCTTCCAATGCTAACCGTTCTATGATTGTATGATTCTGTAATTGTCCTACTCTAGTCCATTTGGCTTCTAGAAGCCAAATTGAAAAAACTTGAAAACTGAGTAAAAGTCATGAGATGATGTTGTTCCCTTGGTCCACTAAAGCAAAAAGGAGCTTGTGTTTTTGAGGTGAACAGAACAAAGAAAGAATGAGGCAACTTTGGGGTGATAGCTTGGTCTTTTTCCATTAACTGAATCTCACTCTGACTTATGCATTTGTAACATGCAGAATTTTACTTGAACTCTCTGCATACAAGAGAATCTGCTAAGGACAGTGGGAAATAACATATGGATAGAGACATGTAATAAATAAGGTGTAATACATTTATTCTGGATCCATCCATTCCACCTACCCATGTACCCAAAGCACATATCACTGCAGCAGCTTAGGATCACGTCTTATCCCTGGCATGTTCATGTTTATGTATTTTTGTCCTGTGAAAAAATAAGGCAAAATACAGTGTTTCTTTACATTCTACATATGTTGTATGTTATTTATTCATCCTTTCCCCCTCTTACCTCTAAGAAGTATTTCAAACAATCTTGACATCTCATCTGTACACAAAGCTAGAAAATATTGCATTTCCACCAGTTTTACAACCCAGTGAAAACCATTTTATTTTTAATTTATTTTATTTTTTTGGTCAGTCCATCATTGTAAACTTCTGTCAGGCAAGTAAGTATTTTTGTCCATGCAAGCAGAGTTTTTGCTTCATGAAACCAGGAGCCATTCATGTCCCTGTGGAGGCAATTGTGTAGGGTCAGTGGTTAAATTTAGATTTTTCTGTGACTGATCCTGTTATAAAGTTAATTTGCAGAATGACACCAGCCAGCCTAGCAAGGAGACTGGTCAAAGGGGCAGCAGGAGAACTGACAGAGCAACAGGGACAAGTTCTGAAGACTGGCTAAGTGGGCCAAATAAAGGCTTTGGTGGAAGAGAGAGTAGACAGACCACTGCCTGCGTGCCACTACTTTGAGGTTCAGGTGCCTCCTTCTCCAGCCTCAGTGCAAAACTGGGGTGGGTCTGTCTGTTGTGACACATATGGCTTTTATGATGCAGGAGAGGGAAGATGGTTTTAGAGCCCTGAAAGAGGCACGGTTAAATCAGCCTCTTTAGCAACGCTTCTGATCTTTTACCCTAATGCATGCTCAGAGACTTCAGCTCTGTGTTTCTGAGACCATACAAAGTACATGAGGGCTGCCTTCATCCCACACACCTTCAAGTTTCACCATCTGCCTAAAGACTGTGATTGAAAAACTGATGTCCTTTAAATGGCTTATTTTTGTGTGTGGTCAACGCTTTGTGGCTTGATTTAACGTTCCACCCTGTCTTGCCTGCAGAGCAAAATGAATGCCTCTAGCACCAGTTTTAGGAAAGTGTGATGGTTTGGGTGATTTAGGTCAAATTAAGCAGCCAACAGACTTCTTGAGTACCTGGTACCCAGAGCAGGGTCTTGGTGCACTCTGTCACAGTCATTCTGGCTGCTCACCCTACAGGCTGTGGCCACAAGACTGATTAAAGGCCAGTGAAGTCTGTGGGGACTTTCAGGATGCTTTTGGAAGAGCTATCAGGCCCTTGGAGAGCAGAACTGTGGCCTTGTCCAGCCAGCTCCAGGTCAGGTTTTGGGTTGTCTGATGAAGAGAGAAACATCGCTGCCCTGAGATGTGAGGCGAGGGGGAGGATGTGAAAGCAATGCTAATTCCTACTTCTGCCTCTTGTCAGGCAGGTGAGAAACGAAATCGAAAGGAACTGCACAAGGGGCTGGAGAGCTTGTAGTTAAAAAAAAAAATTACAAAAAATAAAAAAGAGAGAGAGTGACAGATTCAAGCTCTGGGTGAGATGGAGTTTTGGGGAGCTGAAATTTCCTAAGGCAGCTTATCATTTCAATGGTGAATTGCAGAACCTAATTTTTTAGAGGAGAGGAATGAGGCAGACGGCTCAGCACTGCAGGAAAGCTAGTGCCTTGTCTGATGTCTCACAGTAAGACACAAGAAAGAGAAGTCTGTGGAGGCTTCTTTTTCAGATGATTACTGGTGGGTAGACAGGTTGTTTCTAATTAGTACTTATCAAATTAAACCAAGTTAACCTGACCAAGGTGGGAGGTATTATACCAGAAACTGGGCTGTCATTCAGGGCTTTAATTTTCTAAGCCATCTATAAGGCTCTCCTGTGTTCTAGTGTCCTTACCAAACTCTTAAATGCTTTAAAAAAAAAAAAAAAGGGACTTTGCATACAAGTATATAGAAATGCTCTGACTCTGAATCCTGCTTCTCTCTGAGGGAAACCCTGCCCAGGGTGTGCTTCCTGGCCCGATGCTTGGCATACGATGGGTCCTGCTCCCTAAGTCCCTATGTGGTGGTGTGCTCCTTATTTGTATTGAGAAGTAATCCTTTATTCTGTAGGTGTAGGAAGGGTAATTTTTTATTTTGACTCTTCTGCAGTGCTCAGTGGCAGTAGCAGGAGTTGGTAGCTGAGATCATTGTAATATCGGAAGTGAGACTAAAGAATGCTATGTATCCTTAGCGTACCATATTTCGTATTTTTAAGTGTTTAATGTTGTGTAAAATTTCACTGATAGAAACTCTTAATATGGTATTTAAAAAAAAAGCCGCAAGTAAGATTAGCAATTTTCACCTTTTAAAAAATGAACAGTACTCTTGTTGTTTTGATATACAGCTCTATTATCAATTTGCATCTTTAAAGAGGTGTAACCTTTCTCTGATAACTTCTGCTTTCTTTTAGTTAGCTGAAAAGACTCAGTTTTACTTTGCCTATATTGCACTTTTGTATGCACAGCTAAAGCAAGACAGTAACAAAACCAGATTTTTAAAGAGCTGGAGTGTGATTTGGCTTATTGTAGCCTAGGCTATTAGAGTTGACTGGTAATCGTGCTGAAGAGTAGCCCTGCAGGTTATTAAAGAAAAAAAAATTAGTTTCTGAGAATATATCAACAAAAATTTCTTCATGCTTGAACAGTCACATACCCATAACCTTCTTATTTATCAAACTGGCTCCAGGGAATAGTACAACCTTCAGCCTGCTATCGTACAATGAACTGTGCCTGTTGGCAGAGCAATCTTGACTGATAATTCCCATCTTCCAGCCTGCCTTACCCTATCTGTTCAAACTGACTTACCCCAGCTATAGAACCCAAGGAGGCACCTTCTACTATGAGGTCCAGTTGTCAGTGGTCAGTCCATTTAGACTATTCTCCAGCATCCTGGCATGTCCTGAAGGCCTTAAACTTATGGACTCTGTATAGATTTGTTGCAATGTAAATATCAATAGACAGAGCCATACTGTTAAATGTATGCAAGTACTTCCTTTAGCTGGAAGATGCTTGAAACCTTTTATGGAAATGGTTTTATTCCTAACTGTGAAACCGAAATTTTGTCTTTATTTTCTTCCTGTTTTACCCTGTCACAAATATTTCAAGTAAACTTGCTGTCAGACCAAAAACTAGCTATGAACTGCCATTATTCTTACTGTTTTTTCTTCTCCCCAATTAATAATAATTAACACATAGATGGAGAGGCTTGCAAATTAGCTCAATTCTGTCTGGGCTACCACACAGGCTAAATGAGTGTGGTGCAGGCTGCAAGGCACTGCGGCAAGCCACATGTTAACATCATCAGGGAGCCATGCTTGCCCATCTCTTAGGGAGGAGCTGTTCTCTAGCATTAGGGGAAGAAAATGAACCTGAAGATGACAGTCTGGCTTCTCACAGTATAAGTCAAGGTTATGGAGAATAATTCCTGGTAAGTCTAGCCCAGACCTTGCTGAAATCACATGAATTTCAATGGCCTTTACACCTCATTAGTAAAGTTAGTCCTCAGTTTTAAAGATGACTTGCCTCAGAGTTGTTATCAGAAGGTATATGAAGTTTGGCTTCTGTGGGTGGCTAAAATGGGAACCCAAACAAAAGAAAAAGCATTAAACTATCGATCACTAACACTTCAGACTGAGGATTGCCTAAGTTTGTTGATACATCTTCCCAATTCATACACGGAATTCATACAAATTAATACCCAGTAAGAGCTATTAATTTGTCTTCTGTTCTGTTGAATACATAATAATTTAAGTGTTAAACAATAGGACTTTTGCTCCTTTAAATATAAAACCCTTAATGCAAACTGAACTACAGAATGATTGCTGAGTTCTTGTCAAATCTGCTAGCAATTGATTATATGGGGAAAAGCACAGCACATCTATCAGCTCTCTGCATGGGGGAATGATTAGTTTCTTTTGATCATTGATAGGGCTATATTAGGTCTCAAAATGAATCCACTCCTCCAGCTTTTAAAGAAGAGAACAGTCACTCCTGACTGAACACTGGTATGTATAGGAAGATCATAAATGTGGAATACAGGGCTGCAGCACAAAAATATTTGAGCAACCAAAATCTTGGTCTTAGTTTCAGCATGATTTATCTTTGTGCTGCAGGCAGGAGAGCTGTCCCCAGTGGCAACATGCTTTAGTGGCTTACACGGCCTCTGCACTGGTGAAAGTGTTGTCCTTGAAATCACCAAGGAATATCTTTATTTCAATTTCAGCTTGAGGTTATCATTACAGTACATTTTAAAGACACATTTAATTCCCAGTTCATACATGGAAGTCATACAAATTATTGATTTTTAGCCTAGATCATTAAGAATTTTAACACAGTCTGTGGCTATTCAGATAAAAGTGGTTCTATTAAGAGCTTAACAAAGGTTAATTTTGGCATATAATTAACTCATCAGCTAATGAGCTAAAGACAACTTTATCATTTAATTGCTACATCTGGTAAAAAGTTCAAAGAGGAAAAACAACAGCTTTCAACATCTAAGTGCTTAGAGTAGTAGCTGTGCTTATTCCCTCACCCCAAGGAAGGTTAAAATCCAGCCCCTCTTAACAAATCCCTTTTCTTTGTGTTTCTCATTTCTTTCTTCAGTCTGCTTATGGGAACAATTCCTTCACCCTTGGCTTGCTGTATCCATTCTATTGTGTTGTAGGGTAGTATTTAAAATGAGGATGAGTGATGAATTCGTAAGCAAATTTATGAAATAGTTCAAATCAAGGTGGTGGGTAACAGCCTGGTGGAAGATGACACTACCCACTTGCTCCCTCCACACGTCATTCTTCAGTCCCCAGGTTTATTCAGTAGTTGCCAGAGGAGCTTGGTAGAGGAAAGGGAAAGCAGTGTTTCAGCCAGTGTGGCTCCAGGAGTAGTAGTCACATTCTCAGCTGCTGTTAGGAAGTATACTTACTGCTATATGGAAGTCCTCCTCTTGCATAACATGCCAACCTACCAGACTACAAATTAAATCTAGAAGTTTAGTTAATCTTTAAAGTTAATGGAAAAACATTTAGTGGGGCAGATGCTCAGCCGCTGTAACTTGTACCAGGCGGTATAACAGTTCATGTCACTTGAGAATCTGCCTCACTGACTATGGTGGGACCTCCTATTGGGCAGAAGGGTTTCTCAGCAACAGCACTGGTTGTCCATTTCTTTTGGGAGATCCTGGTTTTGAGTCACATCTTCCCACCCATTTTCTACACAGCTCATGCAGACTGAACCTGGAGTTGCCTGCGGTGCTGAATGGGGCAGAACAAAATATTTGGCAGTGCTTTGGCAGGACGCGGGACTAGGTAAGGCACAGCAAGGAAGGGAAAACAGCATAAGTGAAGTGAAAAGCTCCACATAAGGAGAAATAGAGGAGTTGTGGGGCTGAGAAGGTGGGGAAGTGGCAGCTGAGGTTTGTCTGTCCTCATGGAAAGGTGAGTGTTTAATGGCTGAATGTCAAGGCCACAGTTTGTGATGGGGTTTGAAATTCAGCAGATCTGCTATCCATATTCCTTACACTTCCTTCACACGATGAGAAACTTTCCAGCACCCCAACAATGACAAACCAAATCCTCATTAAAACAAAGAAAGGTTAAGGAGAAAAAATAACCTATTTAAAATGAGGTAACTCACCAGTCTTTGAGCTGTAAATTGACAATAGGATTTATATAAATCCATAATTGTATCTCTTTTACCTGCAGTTAGGCTAGTTAATGATGAAAAAAGTATACAGCCTATCGTGAGGTTTTAATGAGGATTCTTTTTGCAGAGTTAAAAAAATCCACCAAATTAAATTCTGCCAATTTACTCCATTGCAAATTGAGCGCCACCCTGTGCGCAAAAAAATCATCAAGTAGCTTAAATCAGTTACAGCTAAATGTGTAAGTCAGCGTGTGCTTTAGCCTTTAGTCATGAAGAATATATTAGATTTTAAAAATAAATGGCTTTCTGCTGAGTCTTCATTGCAATGGCTTTCTGACTTTTAATTAAATTTTCAGTACTTGTGGGTGCTTCTTCATGTACTTGGTCCACAGAATTCACAGCATCTCTACCATTATATGCAGTGGAAAACCAGATTGGAGATTATTAAGCTTGTCCATTCCTTTGTTATTAACTAGTCCAACATCTAGAGAATTTTTTTTTTTTTTCTTTTGTAAGATAAGAGGAAAGCATTTATTCTACAATAATATGGTGTAAGAATGAAGCAAGAATGCACAAGCTGAACATGATTAGCAGTAGCTGGTAGCTCGTTACATTTTGCTCATTAAACACTTCTGGTCTCATTCATTGGTGTTAAATGAACTTAATGTAAATTAATAAGTACAGGTTCATGTCATTTGGAAGAAGCTTGTAAGGAAAAGGAGGAAATGGTGCATGTTGCTGGCCTCAGCAAGGAAGTGCCGGTGGCTGTCGGAGGGAGAGGCTGCTCCTTATGTGGGACAGCAGCAGCAGTCCCTACAAGGCTGGGCATGGCTTTTTTCAAATACAGCACTAGTAGTTTGAGTGAGGGATGACTTAACAGAACCGATTGCTAATTGGGAGGAGGAAAAAGAGGCCTAATATTTTCTTTGCTGTTTTTTTCCTGCACCCATGGGACCCTGGTTCCAGCTCTGGCTGGTAGGGGGCTGGTCCCATGGAGCATGTGCTGTCCCAGGGCAGGTGTGCTCTTGTCTTCCTGCCTGTGTGAAGCAAGCAGAGGCCAGTGCCCATCTCCCAGGGAGCTGGGGAATACTGTGTGTGCTGATCCACTGCCCTCAGAGACCAGACCTGTGGGGGTGGTGGCCATGTTGGCTCTGCAGCTCTGGAATGCCTGGAGGTGCTGCACTCAAAATGGCATACCTTGCCTAGCCTGGGCACTGCCAGCCTTCCCTCCCCCTCCACTCCTGCTGTGTATGTGGGCTCTGAGAGAAGTCAGAAAGTGTAATTTTGAAAAGAGTGATATTGCAGGGGAGCAGCCCCCTCCCACTGCTCACCAGGCTGGGATTTAATTCACCACATCCTCTCACAGGTGTGGGTGAGGGCAGACTGGGGCTACCCTTAACTTTCTCCCTCTGCCCCCAGAGCTCCCCACCAGCTGGAAAATGGGGATGCTGTCCTGTACTGGGCCCATTGTCCCACTTGCAGTGCTGGGCTGCGGGGGGGGGTGTGGGGTGTGGGGGGGTGCGGGCTCGGCCACGAGCAGGCTGCACTTTGTTGCCTTTTGCCAAGATTTGCGGGAGTGAGAGCAGGACCCATGTTGTGAGCTCTGCCTGCAGCCACACGTCCATAGTGGAGCTGCCTGGGTGATAGCCTGAGTAGGACAATTGTCTGTGTGTCTGTGAGGGAGATACAGAGTCATGGAAATGTGACAGGAGGATGCAAAGGTTTAAGAAATATTCTTGGCTCCCCCCCAGCCCATCAGTGCTCATTGAGCGTAACAAAAATGAATGTGGCCGGGCAGTGGTGGACCTATCATGCACCTAATTTCAAGTGTCTCATCACCAATTATCCCCACGCGTATCTGTTCTCTTTATCTGATGGACTAAGATTGACTCTCAGACCTGGGCTCCCTTCCTCCCCTCTCAGTGTTGCTTCCAGCATGTCATTTTCCCATTTGCCTGCAGCTGCCACTTTAAAGGCTATGGCCTGCACTGCGTACTGCTCTGTGTGGCTATTTTGTCTGTAGCCAAGTGTCAGTCCTGGAGGTTAGTATCCTTCCGGCCCCAGTTCATTTTATTACAGAAAAGCTAAAAGTCTTTTCCTAGAACTTGGCATAAACCAATTTCACAGGGAGCCAGGCTTGTATAGAGAGACTTTAATGGGGACTTCTGAGGGATGTTGGGGTTGGAGGAAGAAATGGACACTGTCTTTTTTAAGTGTAGGAAGATTATAAAATGGTCTTATCCTTGCAGAGTGTTTTTTTTTAATTTCTTACAACATTTGCTAGAGGTGACTGGAAAGCAGGAATTGTTGTGCGTGGGAGAGTGGAAATTTGGGAGGTTGGTTAGTTTTCATTTTGTACCAAAATGAACAGTGTATTTTTTTTGAAGAAAAAAAAAAAAAACAAAAACATCTGGAACCAGTCCTTCTTCCCTCTCCTTCCTGTTGCTGTTGATACTCGGTCTGGTTGCAGCCAAGCCTGGTTGAAGTCCCTTCTTGGCCTCTTTCAGAGTGTGTTGTGGGCCAGGGTATCCCAGGGAGGAGCAGCAGCAGCAAGGTGACTTGCATTTTTTTTGGTGTGGCTCTTTATGGACAAGGGTGTGTTGGGGTTGGAAGGGTTTTGCAGGACGCAAATTGGTCACAGACCATGCAGGCATGCTAACATAGTGACCCTGGGGCCCTATCTGCACCCATCTGTGCTGACATCTGTGAGTTTTTCATCTTTGTGCTTGCAGGTATTCTGCAGAAATGGGCTCCAGAGCATGTTTTCTATTTAAAAAAAAAAACAAAAAAAACATCCCTTTTGACTCTATTTTCCAATGAAAGGTGTTTTTTAGTAAGATACCTCAGTCCAGTTCTATCCAGAGGTAGCTGCTCTAAGCCATTACCTATTAAGCACTTCAAACATGGGGAAGCCGCCATTTCTTACGGTTATTGTGGCATTTTGCTGAGACAGGGTTCAGCATCCTTCTGCGGAGATGTTCAGGGAAGGTAAAAGTAGCGGGGAACAAAGACCCAGTCTTAATTTTGACTTCTGTAGGACAGTTTGTGTGGAAGGTATCATTACTGCATTCAAGTGCTGTGAGCACATTTGTTAGACACCTTAAACATTCTCCAGCAGACATGTGAGCTCTCATTTGTACAAATTCTGGTAAAACAAGTTTTCTGACCTAAATCAGCACCAGCCCAGCACTAAGGAGCTGGGTTCTTTATTCGGCAAGGTATCCTCCTTGTCAAAACGCATTTACATAGAGCCCTGCAGCCGATGCACTAATAGCACCTCCCCCTGCTTCTGCCTCCTAGTGGGCTGTCTGAAGGAGGCTATACATATGTATTAAGTTATTAAGCAGTGGTATGGGTTCTCACAAGTTCAAACGCAGAGCATGCTGTGCCTATGCTCAAACGTCTCCAGGAGGGCCTGGATTAATAGAAATGCAAATGGAGCATCTGCACAAGGCCATATGATTAGAGCCTTCCCCCTCACACCTCAAAGTCAAAAGCAGAAAAACACTGCATGTGAAATACAACCAAAAAAACCTGGTGATATAATATGCAAAGTCTGTTACCAATTTCAACAGCAGTCAGCAAAACATCAAGAATCACCCCACTTTAAGCACCATTGGCCCTACCTTCTCAAAGGTAAGTGGTTTAATCAGTGTTGAATTGCTTGAGTCTTAGAGTCCATAGCGATGCTTGCCTTTGCCTGGGATTCCAGTGAACTTCAGCTCAGCCTTGTCCAGCAGGAACGCTGCTAACCTGAGCATAAAAACTCCTATTTTGTGCCAACTTATACAGAGTTCTTTCTGTACTTTGAGTATGGCACAGGCTTGTAAAATCTGTTATTGGTAAAATCAGCTAGGGCAGATACGCTCAAATTCTGCTTTCAGGAACTAGTACTGATATGAGTCTGTATGTAATCACTCTTTCATTCCATTTGACAGTAGAATTTTACTTGCTTGAGATATGTATCCTGCTGTGCCAAGGTTTTACGTCCTGCTAGAGATACCCATTTAGCTATGGTGTGGTCTAGTGTGGTTTATCGGATGTTCATTTCTGTTGCCACAAATGTGGAATAATCAGAGGCAGTGAAACTATCATTTTGTGTCCTTGGTCCCAGCCAGATCCATGAGATGTAATGGGAGAGGGCTAAGTGATGGAAAAAACCTTTTCAAATTTTCCCCCATGCAATGTTATCAGATTTCTTAGAGACAGTGAACAAGAATGACTCTTGGAGTCATTTCTGCAGGAAACATGGAGAGGATATTTCTGTAGGAAATACAAACTCGTGTCTGTTCAATACCCATACAATCAGGTGTCTTTTTATGTGTGTCACTTTCTAGTGGTCTGTCTTATCTGGAGGTAAATCTTCACAGGTTACTGCAGGCCTCCTCTGGATGGGATCTTCTGAAGAGAATCTTATTCCACCGAGAACTTCACTGGGTAAAGTCTGTAGAGACAGAGGGGCAGATGCTCACAATTCTTTGCCTACTTGCCAAGTTGATTCCAGCCTTGCAGGCACATGACAAAAAGAGGTGCTCATGGGGAAGCAGCTTACTTTATTTTCTGCATATGAGACTGACTTCCCATCAGATGTGGATTTGCTTTTGACATATTCAGAACCAGGTATGTGCAACAAATCTCTCTTATCCTCAAGCCTCACCCTTGCATATATGTACCATGGATGTAGCTATGCAACCAAACATAGACCTTTACCTTTTTGTAACACTAGGTATTGCAAAACCTTATTTTTCGCTTCTTTGCAGGTGTCATATCCACTTGACCAAGAAGCCATCTTGGCTTTGGAAAGGTTTCTTGGAATAGGGTTACAGCTGGGATTCTAAATTTAAGCCACTATTTGTGATTCTGTCAGAATAAGAAATCACACTGATCTTTCACACTTTGTGGAGGTTTTGTTTAGTTTATCCTTGACAATGACTCTCCTGATGGTGTAGGCTATTCACAGATGCTGATATACTTACTGTCTCTGTGAATGAGGTAGAAAATTCTTGAGCTCTTCCATGCCCTAGAATAAGGCTTATGAGAAGCTGTGGTTGCCTGTACAGTGGGTATATTTAATATGTAAGGGCTAAAACCACATCTAGCACTCTGCCTATGATTTTCTGTGTAGAAGGTGGGGAAACTAACCTGAACATAATGTAACTCGGGTTGTGAAGGATGGTGCCATGTATCTGATTCAAATGCCTCTCAGTTACATGAACCTTACAGAGCAACTGGTGATCATGTTTGCTGCTTTGAGTAACTTTAACAACTGAAATATGAATATTGCCCTACAGATGCTACAGTTATTTCTTCAGAAGCATTTGACATGTTCTCTGGCTTTTTTCTGCACTGCTTGTTATTGTAGTCCATGTTTTGGGCACCTGCCTTGCATTCCAAGAACTCCTTTCATACATCTGTTGCAGCAAGTATGCTTTTCCAGCTTCCCTTAGAAAACTTGGAGAATTTGTCCTTTTTTCTCATTTTAGGCTTGTGAGCTCAAAAACAAGCCAGAAAACAGCCACCTGCAGGACAATATGTTCTACCTCTGCCAAACAGCATAGGAAAAGCTGCAGGGTTTTTTTTGCAGGCCACTAAAAATGAACTCTATTTGTATGGGAAGGCCTTGAGTCTTCAAATACATCACCAAATTTATTTGTGTGGTAGTTCATCAAATTTCTTATCTGATCTCAAATCTTAGAGCCAGTGTTTTGTGAATTCCTACACACTCCAGGCCTGCACAGACCAAGAAGAGGAAGAATTAATAAAACTTACATATGAGTCTGCTGATTTCTCTACACATTGATGGTGAATGGCTGCTCAGCAATGAGCCTGTTTGTATACATACTTCTCACGTGCCAGTAACAGGACAAGGCGAGGGACTCTTTGTCAGGGAGTGTAGCAATAGGACGAGGAGTACTGTTTTTAAATTGACAGAGCAGAGATTTACATTAGATACTAGAAAGAAGATTTAGAATAGATACTAGAAAGAAATTCCTTACTGTGAGGGTGGTGAAACATTAGAACAGGTTGCCCAAAGAAGTTGTGGAAGCCCCATCCCTGAGTGTGTTCAAGACCAGGCTGGATGGGGCTTTGAGCAACCTGCTCTAGTGGGAGGTGTCCCTGCCCATGATCGGGGGGTTGCAACTCAAATGATTTTTAAGGTCCCTTCCAACTCTACAATTCTATGATTCTATTCTATGATTCTAACAGAGTTTGCCTCTTTCAGCAGCATGCTCAAACTCAAACTATAGCTACAGGAACCATTTTATTTCTTTCAGTCAAATTATATTATTGCTTGCAGTTTGATGGAGAATTGAATAAACCTCTCAGTCCCCCCAGGTTAAATGAGAATCTAACGCCCAGTATATTATAGACAGGATGAGTGTAATATCTAATGGGAGAAAGCAGACATTCCTGTCCAACCAGTTGCTGCAGTTCTTCAGTAAAAACAGTAATATATTTTGGGGAACTTGATGCACTTTGTTTGCAATTTATGTGATTGATTCAAGTGGAAGTGGAGGAAGAATGGAGGAAAAAAAGAATTATTTGAGATACAGTGCAAATATACACTAATTAGAAAAAAAGTAATTTATTATAACCTTTACAAATTATTTTTATTTGTTCAGGATGTGATTATGTTCTGATATAGCACATCAGTTCAGTGTGAACCAGTAGCTGTGTCTGTCTGCTTTGATATTTAAAGCAGGTTTTTGCTATATAAAATTTATTTTAAGTAATAACAAGTAACTGCTTAGGTGAAACTCTGGCTATTGTATGACCTACAATAAAAAGCTAAAGCATTCAAATAATATTTCAAGCAGGAGTTATGCCTTTCAGTTATCTAAAGGAAAAGCCAGTTTACTCCTATGAAGAGGGCAGAGGAGGGTACTTACAGGTGCAGATATGACCCAGTAGTGTAAGAACGTACTCCTTCTGGTTCACTACTGCCCCTCAGCTGGAAGCAGATCAGATGCCAAACAAATCCTGTGAGTGCTTCTGTCCTGTTTCAGGGCAAAGCCAGCCAGGTAAATTTAAATCACATTAAAATGGTTTAGTTCACATACAGGTACTTGCAGCACCGTGGCAGCAGCTGAAGCTGAAGCAAGCAGCTGGGTTGGTAACCCTTAAGCCATTCCAGCTAGGTCAATAGAAGAGGTCTTGGTTGCACCCTAACCCAGCTTTTGCTGTAGCTTGTACCAGAATATAGTTCCTCAAAATGCTCACAGCTCCTGCTTCATGCAGTGGTTGAGCCTGGGCACTTCAAAGGATGTTGCAGATCCTGATAAAGCATTTGCTTACGGGAACATTGCTGAGGGGATACCAGGGCCAGGTCTTCCATTGTTTTAAAGCATCTGAGCCCCAGTGAAGCTGGGTGGTTATGCAGTGTTAGTACACAGTGCTGCAGATTGCTGGCAGTGCTGTGAAGTAAAGGGAGAGCCTGGGTGATGGTCAGATGTAGACATGAATCTTCAGGATGAAAGTCAGATATCTAGCATCTTTTGGGGTGTTTTCCAACTGCGTTTAATGAGGAATGCAGTAAGTCTCTGTGAACATGGAGCCCTTTGTTGCTGTTTTCATAATGTCACCTTTTAGGATAGCATAATATAGTAAATGTTGTTTCGGATGAACATGCTGCATAAAACTGTAACAAATTACTCTTTTGGGAAGGCTTAATGGTTAGATAGATAACCAAGATCTGGAGACAGTTTAAAGAGAAAATGTTCTTCATGCTTTCTTATGCAATTTCATGACTGTGTTGTGGAGCAATGTTCTCAACACAGTTATGACTGAGGCCTTCCCTCCTTTGGGCATAATTGTCATGTAAGAAATTAAGCAGCTTCTTGCCAGATCAGAGCCCTGATGAATTATGAAGCTTCACTTAGTCCCCTAGATGGATGGGGTTCAGCACCATTGATTCAGAGGAAGGGATGTACATGAGGTACAGAGATTAAATACCTTATTGAGATAATTACAGCAGGTTATAGTTAAATTGGAAATAAAATCCCTCCCCTCCCTTACCTCTTTGCTCATGACCTTTAACTTTAAATCCCTGGGTTTTTTTATCTCCTGTGTCTAACAATTCATTGTTGGTAGTTGGTGGTTTTTTTTTTTTTTTTTTTTTTTTTTATGTTTGGTTACACCAAATGGGAGATGCAGTAGTTTAGCATTGGCCTATACAAACTGAACAAGGTGGCAAGCAGGATCCAACAAAATCATGCTTTTATTTAATTGACAGCCTGTAGGACAGGCTAAAGGCAGGCAGAAATAGCCTTCCATCAGAGATTCTTGGATACAACATGTTCTGCAAAAAGAGCTGTTTCCACATAGTAACTTTGTGACTTTTGTGTTTACTGTGGTTCTCTTTCCAAGTGTTTTTGAGGTCTGCAAGGAAGAGCTCTTAGTTACAGTAAAATCATCCTGTTCAATAGCAGTCACCTCACGTAACACCAGTAAGGCCAAGTTTAGATTTCTAGGGAGCCAGTGAACTGAGTCAGTGGTTTCCTGTGGAGACTACTAACTGTCAGTCCTTCAAAAAATCCTTCTCTTGCAGGCTGGTAATCTCCTAGCCACCACAGTCTCTCTTCTCTCCAAAGTATCATGAGAAACAGTGATCTCTGCATGTTTGGCTTCTCTTTGAAATGCTACAAGAACACTCTTTCTTGCTGCATTTTAGAACAACGTAAAAGGGTGCACTCAATAGGCTCTCAGATCTGAAGGAACAACAGCTGTTTTTCAGTTGACTTTTCTGTTCTTTTTGTTCCCATCCTTCTTTTGAAGTGTGTCTAGTTTTATAGATATTGTGCTTCCAGCTGTTGCACATAAAATTAAGGTGAGATGTATAAGATGTATATTTTTTGACTACTAAGAACTGCAGGGTTAAAATTCTTTTCTACTGCATGAATGATACTATTGTGGGATTTTTTTGTCCTTCCAGGATGGTCTATATCTCCTTAAAGCAGATCAATAAACAACTGGAGAGTAGCCCCAGTAGAGTTGGCCATCTAATGCAAATACTGATAAGAGGTTGACCCTACGCTGTTATACCTGACAGCTGAGTGGAAGAAGAAAAGAAGCAGAATTGTGGCAGCCTGAGAAACAAGCCTAAAAATGTGGAGTGCTACTCCTTGTCTCCCAGGTAGCTTGATCAAGCTCACAGCTTGATTGTCTCAGGTAATACCATTGCAGAAAACTGAACTGCTGAAACATTAAAGTGAATCACTACCATGATTCAAGAGACATCCAGAAGGAGTTGGAAAGGGAAGGATTAGACCTGTAGATGTCTTTCTGCCTGGGATATAGCTTTTTGAGATGGTGTCAGATGTCTGTAGTCAAATAATGATATTGGCAGCACTGTGAAAAATGTCTTGGACTTTTAATGACCATAACTTGTTGCAGTTAATTCAATAAATGATGCAAGTGCTACATGGCAATGGATACTGTGCTGGACTAAGTTTCCAGAAACAGCAGTCTAAATGCTGTGGAGGGCTAAGTAGAATGTATTGAGTGCTTAGCACTTTAAATACGCAGACTGGCTGCTTACAGATCTAATAGGCACGCATGGAGTCCCTGTGTTTGAGAACCTGGGCTATCCTATACACTTAGGTTCTGAACAGCTTGTTCCTGGACCAGATATGACTGTCTTAATTCCTATGCTTTACACATATTATGTCTGATCTTTTAATCTACAGCTTTATACTTGGGTTTTTTTCCTCTGTGGGCTGTTTTCTGCTTTCCTTCATTTCCTTAATTTGCTATTGATTGAAAGGCTTTTATTTCACTTGTAATTCTTTTCTAATTTTCCTACCTTACCCTAACAATAGCCAGGGGTCTGGTTGGCCTTGGTAGATCAGGAACATATGTGGGAAACCTCATGTCTAGACAGGGCAGCTGACCTTGGCTAGCAAGTGTTTATTGCTGGCACTAAACAAAATCCAAGAGTCCATTGCGTCTTAATTCATAGTCTGAAGAGCCTTCTAGTCCCACTGAAGAATTCCTTGCAAGATGCTATATAAAGATGTAGAAATAGGGGTAGAATTTTAAAGTTCATGTAGATACAGGGTTATTTATGTATTTACAGCCTTTGCAGATAAAGGAACATCCACAGTGAATGAATGAACCCTAGATCCTAGATGTCAGATTTGTATCAACTCTGACTGGTGGCAATGAGAAGGGAAAGTCAGTCCTGACTCTGATCATAGCCAAAGGGCTTGTGTTGAGGCCTATTCCAGGGCACTGTGCTCTGAATTCTGGGTGCATGTTTCGGCCCAATGAGTGAACTTTCACGATGGAATTTCCATGGAGAAACAAGAGCTACTAATTTGTTGCACAAAGCTGAAAAATAAACGATGTTGCACTTCATAGGGTGTTAATGATAGCAATGAAATAATCGATTTCTCCTCATTAAGTAAAAAGGAACACAAGCTGAAAAATTAACCAGTTTGTTTCACACAGTTGGATTAATGGAGAACCAAGTGGGTCTTAACTTCCCCTCACTGATGAATAATGGCCTAGAGAAACACAGTGCTAATCGAGGCAACACTGGTGGTAGTAAACAAGTCAATCCTGTATTTATTAGAGCAGTAGAACATGCATAATACATTGAGCTCTAGTTATCAGCTGAAAGTTGCACAATGCTGGCAAAATAGTCTGTTGTATCTCTACTGGAAGAAGATTGTTTCTGTGACAGGAAATCCATACGTCTAAGAGGAGAGGCATTAATTTAGTAGAAGGTGAGAAGAGTGCCACGTGTGGAGCAGGGAGTCTGTTCTTGACTTTATGGCCATTCAATAAGTACTCCAAATGCATCACTAATACAGCAAAAGGCACTGTCAATCATTCAACATCCTGCCTTTGTAAACTTCTTAATGCTACTTAGGTTTGACTAGAAGTTCAGACGAAACCAGGGACAGTATTTGAAAAATGTGAAAAGCAAAAATACCATACAAGGCAAGTCAGATGTTTGGGTTTTTTTTTTTCCACAGGAATGTACAGAGTTTTCAGTGACTGTGAAACAAGTGTGTTGGAATGGGATTCAATGCAACTAACTTGCTGTGGTGCACAGTAGGTTTGGTCTAGAGAATCACATGCCAGATCGGACCTTGAGAAGCCTATGTTCTAGTCATTGCCCTCCCTTTGACCTGCTGGGTGATCTTCAGCTCAAGTACCCCTCTTCATAACAAACCTAGAAGATAGGGATGATGACAGTGCCTATTGTAAAGTGCCATATGGAAGACACACAAGGATTGCTAATTTCCTTCTTTATGCTTAAATTATATTAATTTTGAGTTTACTGGTTTTAGCAGTAGTAGTCATGATGATCTCATTGCTTTTTATTGGGGTGAAGCTTTCTCTTTTCTGCTTTAGATGACTCTTTAGCTGCACTTCATTGATTATGCTGGTATCGAGCAATAGTTTTATATATTCTTAGTTTAATAAAGAATAGATTTAGCGCTGGGACTGTTGGAAGGTGGTCAGATAACCTCAACTTTCTAAAACAGCTAAGCATATAGAACAGTAACTGCTATTTAGAAAGATTCAATTCAGACTCACAAAACTAGCTAAATCTCTTCAGGAGTCAAATGTCTTCCCTGAGGACTCCTTGATTTTATCTTTGATTTAATTCAGGCAACAATCTTTATGGCAATGTGTTCTATTTTAACTAATTGCTAGTTGATCATTTTCCTTGTGCTAAGTGCAGATGTTGGTTTTTGCAAAAGTCAAATGGAAGGCATTTTCAGTTTAAGATCAGCTCTGTTTTCAGCAGCTGGTGGCATCACCATTTTTTTTTCCCTAGCAGATCACATCATGACACACAAGAAGTATGATTCTGCAGAATTGCAAAATCCAGAGAAGATAACGAAAATTCATAAAGAATTGATAAAAAGAAGAGGAAGTATGAAGGATATTCCTGAAGAAGCTGTATCAGTAGGGGAGTTTCTATTACAGGTAACTGGAGTAAGTCCCTCAGGAGTCTTCTGTTTTCATCTATTTATTAAACAACTAAGAGCGTAAGACAAACTATAAATTAATTATATTTGCCAGTGACATAAAGTCAAGGCAGTGGTGAACACAGATAATGCAATTCTTAGACAACAGGGGGCCAAATTTTCTCCTTGCTTACACCTGTTCAATCTCACTGAAGTCAATGGGATTGGACAGGTGTAACTGAGGGGAGAATGTAGCCTCAGGCCTGTTCTGGAAAGGGGTAGAGAGCTAGTGAAAGATGCTTAATGTTAATAAATACGAAGACTTATCCATTAGCCTGAGATGCACTAAAGACAAAGAATGAAGCGAGCAGAGAGCTGAGGTGCACAAGGTGCAGCATGGGCACTTTGCATAGAGGAGCGCTGGTGGTTTCAGGAGACACTGGAGAGCTCAGTCCAACCCGAAGGTAGGTAGCTTTTGTGGCGGCTCAGGGGAGGTGCACCACTGAAAGGTTTTGAGTGTTTAGGTCTGTGTGCACAACCTGCAGGGAAGCTGCAGCATAGCATATGCCTGTCATGCTATTTATTGGTGACTTACATATGTAGTAGCACTGACTACCTCTTATCAATTAAGAGTGTTGTCTCATAAACAGATTAAGTAGGTGTTGGTACCTCTCAGCCCTGTAGTTCTCTCACTCAAACTGTTCATCAGACTCTTGTCTGATAAAAGGTATCCACAGCCTTATGTATTCATTCACAATCTAAATCTCAGGTTACCAAGGTAACAAGCAGGTTAATCAGCTCCACCACACTTTCCTTAATTGAGGGAGAACACTTCATTCTCCACTTCAGTCGACTAACTACAATAGCCTTTTTTAGTTGGCTCTTATAGACTGTTTCTGATACACTTGACTCTGAAACAGTTCCGCTCTCCAACTATAGTGTACAGTACTGTACACTAACAAAAAACGTGATTGAATTGCTGAATTACACAATGTGCTTTCCGACTGTCTTGTGCTTCAATGTTCATACATAATTTATATTGGAATTGCATTAGGTTGTGTCCTTTGCATGAGATTGGTTGTCTTGTAACTTATAGCTCCAGCCTTGGCTGGAGCAGAGCCATTCTGCACCACCATGGCTTTGGGAGAGTGGCCCATGGCTAAAACAGTGCAAGGGTGCACAAGGGTTGGGGAAAATTTCCTTGGCTCTGCTCTGAGAGGTATGCCTGAGGTATGTCCCCTGCCTCAGTTCTTCATCAGTAAAAAGGAAGCTAATTTCCTACAAGTGTATTGCTAATTTGGATTCAGATTCTTCTTGTGTGTGATGAGCTCTAAGGCAATTTGTGCCACTGCCTCATTTTTTCTGGGACCTCTTACCTCTAAAAATTTAAAAGAAAGGAAACACCATGCTCTATCAAGTGCTTTTTGTGAGCATTCAGTGCTTAGCCTGAGGCTCTCCCACCACCAGTATCTCAAAGCTGACAACATTTCCTACAAGGATTTCAAGTGGCCTGCCATACTTTTTGCATATCATTTGAACAGAGAAGCATTTAACTGTCACTGAAATGCAGCCACTTCTGCTGTGTGTCGTGTATTTGTCAGGCATAGAAATAGTACCCAACAACTACAGGCAGAAAGTAAACAACTTGTAAGAACTGCAGGGTGATTTACTTTGAGTAGGAAGAATGAAATTAGAGCTGCAATATTAATACCACTAATGCAACTTGTGGCAGGGAGTCTGGACTTTTACTTATATACATGTGGATGAATCTCTGGGTTTATGTCAGTCTCATGAGCTGGGAGCCATAATAACACAATGCCCTCTAATGCCAGGCTGGAGAGTGAAGCAAGTAGCAAAACTTCGCCTTAGTTCATAAGTGCAAGATTTTCATGACCTCCTCAGACACCCTTTCCAAGCCACCAATGTAACCCTAAACCCACCTAAATCTATTCGTATTCCCCTAAAATTGCATCCCCCACCCCCCAAGTAAGTACTAAGAATTTTAAACCAGCACATTCTTTCAGTGTTTGTCACTGAGAACATGAAAGGTTGATTTGTGGTAAGAACTGTATACAGCTGGCTTCAAATTTTCACCAGTATGGGACTTCTAAATGCTTGCTACTAGCACTGCCTTTTTATTTATTGTGGTATGTGCCTCTCTTTAAGTTTGGGAATCATCAAAATTGGGTAGACTCAGCCTTTGTAATCCAACCCTCTAGGAACAATTTTATTCAGTCAAAGTAATATTGAGACCTTGGAGAGGAGAATGGATCTAAAAAGCATATTTTTTTTTAAGAGAAGCCCTCGCACCAACCTTGTATTCTATATTATCATTAACAATTTCTGCTAACCCAAGAAGATACAGCGCTGTCTAAAGTACAAGCCAAAGCTCACTCAGCTATGTTAGAAGCAGATTTTTGAATCCCTTAGTTCCTCAAGTCTTTAATACTGCCTATAAATCTTGACAAAATTACTTTTTCAGGCTTCCAACAATGCTTTTTATGAACTTTTCCAACTGCCACCTTGAGAAATATCTAAATGACCCAAGAACTACTTACATTTTCCTCACTGTGTAAACCGAAATTTCACAACTGCCTATAATTTGAAATATTGTATCCGTCCCTCTTGGAAAAAAAAAAAAAAAAAAAGAAAAAGAAATACAAACAAAAAACCAACCCAAACAGCTCATACAATCATGTTTGCTTTTTCCCCTTGACTGTATATCACATAAAACTAGCTCCAGTGCCTGGGATCCCAAGTAACCAAGACAGAAATCTGTTATTTTTTAAATGAGAAAGTCTTAAAGTCTAAAAAAGTAGAAGCTAGTCTGCAAATGAGAAAATGCACATTTTGCTTACCAAAGAGAAAGTACATACTAAATGTAACTTCTGCTGGAGAGGAGAGAGAGAAAGAACAGGCACCCCCACAGTCAGCTCTATTGCATCTATGCCCATCTTTCTAGCTAAGAAGGAAATGAAAAAAAAACAAAACATTCACAGCACTCAAACTCCTTCCAGCACCCTGTGTTTACCGGCATTAAGAAATCGTTATTGCCCCTCTTCATCCAATTTGCTTGAGATGCTAAACAAAGATGCAAAGTGGCAATCAAGAAAATTATAGTGGTAGCTCAAAGAGAAATCAAAAGGTGTACTGAACCAAAACCAGACAAGTGGGATGTCTAAGAGTAAGACCAATACCGTGAGGGTGGTTGCTCTTGAAGAATTACTAGCAGAAAAAGTGAGCAAAAGAGATTTTTTTTCTGTTTTCTCTCTGGTACTGACATGATGGTTTTATTAGAAATGCTTGTCTGATTTCAGTCGCTTCTGTACCTTTTTTAATTCATATGTACCTAAATGAATGCACACCTCTTAAGTTGGGAAAAAATGTTTTTTGCTTTTCACTTAAATACCCTTTTTCACTGTCAAACTTAAAATATTTTGAAAAAAAGAGAAGTTCTTGTGGTAGTAAAGCATTCCCAATTCATTCACAATTAAAAAAAGGAAACAGAAAGAAATTTCTAAAGATATGCATATGGTGAGTTCAACACAGAGACTACTTGGAAATTAACTCCAGAAAGTGCTCATTACAAAACAGCTGAAAGTATTTATTCCTTATTAAATCAGAGGTTTATTTATCTCTTTTCTGTGTATTAACTTAGAAGTGCCCTTAATATCTGTGTACCTCTGCAGAGCCTTCCTGTCTTCATGGAGTTCTAATTAAAAAAAAAAAAGACACAAAAAGACAAGCCAAACAAGTTGGAAAATTTAATAAAACAGATAATATTTCGATTCTTGGTTATATAAACCAAAAATACAATAATGAGCATCGATGGGATGCGAGATTAATCCCACTTGTGAAAAACACCTCCATAACTCATTCATGACTAAGGCTGTCTTGAGTTATGAGATTTGCAGTTCACTCGTGGGATAAATTACATACTCCTCAGATAACCATTATGTATCTGGCAATGTCTGTATCATTCACAGCTTTGGGTAACAGCAAGAGGCTGTGCTTTCCTATTGCTTAGCCGAGTGTGCTCTTCAAACATTTATTGTAGAATGCTTATTGCAGGGGATAAATAATGCATATGAGGGAACAAAATTTACATTATAAGTTGATTAAACTGCTTAACAGTTTTTAGCCACTCTCTAAATAAGGTTTTTTAGCCAGATTTAATCTATGCAGTGTTTCATGTCCAAAGAGCTAGCATTTAATCTCTGTTTAACTGAAATTTAGTTAGCAATGTTGACACCTCTGCATTTTAACACTGGGATTTCTTTGTGGGACACAATCCCTTTCACTCAACTTAATATCCCATCTTGGTCTCTAAGGGAAAATAATTGAGTTTAGGCTAGTTTTAAATAGCGATAAGGACAGGGAACACAGATGGGTATTTCATTGATTAACACTAACACTGGCCTAAGGCCTTGGTGTCAGGCATTAGATTAGGACATTACGAAGAGAATGACAGAGTTTTGGCACTTTATTCCTCCTCAATAACATTCTTTCACATATTAAGTTTATCCCACCCTAGGTAGCTACTTTATCATGCAGAAGGCCTTAATCCACTGATGTGACTCTATCTGCTTTCACTTTGATGCTGCCTCTGTTTACAAGAGTAATGCAGCCTGTGTAAGACAAAGTACTCGTGACAAGAACAACTGAATAAGGCTTTTAGATGCGCAGAGCTCTGACCTAAAAAAAAGAAAAAATCCTTCAATAAACTTCAAAATACTCCAAACCAAAAGAGAAGAGAAAAAAATCAACAAAAACCAGACGCTTTTTGAAATGAAGTTATGTTGTTTGCATCATGAAGAAACAGACATGAGTTTTTCATCAAGAAGATTCAACTTTACTGATCTTCTTGTACTGCACTTTATCTTTTCTTCACCTTTGACCTTCCTTTCAGTGTCTCCTCAAGGCATCATGAACGTAAGCCTTGTGGTGTTCTTTTAGAAGTAGGATTGCTGCTATCCCCTCTGGTGAATTTAAGCAGCTGTTGGAGTCAGTGACAAGGTTGGCTACAGATTTGGTATACTGGCTGGGAAAGAGATTATGGGTCAGTCCCCAGTGCCGGGAGACAAAAGATTCAAACAGTTCAGGATTTTTTGGATATCCGAAAAAGATTTCATGAAATTTGTAAAGATCTAACAGTGTATTGCAGGTTTCATGTGGTCTAAACAGCTTATAGCAAGTAAAACTCTAGGTAGCCAGTAAGTGGTGTTTTCACAGCAATGCTGTTTTGCAGAGGTGTATGAGATCTAGTGTAATATAATTCCACAAAACTGCATCATTGAAGACAGAAACTAGTGATTCTTAGCACTTGCAGGGACTGTGACTATTAGGTGGACTGACAGTCTTATGAAACTCCAAGTAGAATATTTGTGCATTTATTAAAGAAAACCTGAGTGGCTAGTGAGGCTTTTTGTCTGCACTTAATAGGAGATTTAACAGACCAGCTACTGAGAGTGGCATTTCGGATAACTTTTTGAAAGCTCATTTAAAAGGATGCTAGCAGATTTGCCTCATTTTTTCCAAATCACATGAAAATTTTGGAAACTTCTGAAGAGAGTTACGGGTAGTGAGCCAAAGGTTTTTACCTTATTGGTTTGATTCTCATGAAGACTTTCCTCCTACAAACACAGGCCTATTTAGTTTTGTTTGAAGTGTCACTGTAGCAGGATCCTGGCTGAAGGTAGGAGAGGAAATTGTATTCTTTCGAAATTTCAGTTTACAAGAGTTACAGTTCTGCAAGCATTGTAATCCTGCTGTGAATGTTGGCAACAAGGGAATGTTATATCTATGTTATATTTTTATATTCACACGTAAATGATCCTATTAAGATTGTTTAAAATTATCTACATGACACAGGGGTAATCTTACATTGTTCCTGTTTACACAAACTGAAAATCTGGCCTTCAAAGTTCAGACATAAACACATATGTTCTTCCCTTTTCACTTAAACTGGTGCAGACTAGAAGTGACTCCATGTATGTCAGTGGAGCCGAATGAGAACCAGAAAAAATCCCCAACCTGTTGATAGGTGGGCTGTTTTGAAATGCACTGAGAAATCACACTGAGATTTCTCTTTTTGAAGAAAGAATGAAAATTTATTGTGTAATTTTCCCACCCCTTTAATTTTGTGTGGTTGCTCCAATCCGTTTTGTAGTTTAGACACTGTATGGGCAGTCTGTTGTTCAATTTTCGTTATAGATTATGTGAATTCTGCTTGAATTCCCCAGCCAAAATCCTTGCTGGAATTACCTCTTTAGAACACTATGACTATTTTTATAATGAGAGCAACCTTAGAGATTTCTGTTTACAGAGAACACAAATTTGGCTTCCAATTCTATTTTCCAGATCATGAACCATTTCTTGTACTTCAAAATGTAAAAAAGGTGTTTGTTTTCCCACTTTTTTCAGTGACAGCTTCATGGCAGTTGAGCCTGTCGTTAACGGTTCTTGGTGCAGTTCCTTTTTCCTAAATTTCTTTGTAAAATGAGATGTTATTGGCAGTGTCTATGAAAATGAAGGCTCCTAGGACTAAGCTTGCACCTGACAAAGCGTGGCTGGATGCTGGGAAACTTCTTTGCTTTGATTTATCCTGGCAGCCTAAACCCTGTTTTCTAATGATCCTTTCTTGGCAACCTCTTTATGCAAAAAGAAGATATAATGGCAAATTAAGACTTGTTTTTTCAGGTGTGGACAGGGATTGCCAGCAATCATCATTTTTATGTTCATTTGCCACCTAATGCAGGATTTCAGCTCAGGTTTTCATGGATGAAAGGTAAGGGCAAACATCCTGTGACCTTCCTGTACTCTCCAGAGATACAGAATTTGCATTGGTTTTGATGGGACTTGAGAACATATAAGGTCTTAACAGTTCAAAGGATGGTATTTAAAAAAAAAAAAAAGAAAAAAGAGATGTATTCATTAGCTCAGAACACTGAAGTGATATGAATTTAACTAAGCATTTACTTATTCCCACCTGTAAGTTTTAAAAAACTCTCAAGCACTTATTTTGCAGCTAGTTTCTTTGTATGGTAGGTAGAAACTTTAGGTCATTTGGAGGAGAACTGGCTTGGAGTAGTGAGGCTTTCAAGTTCTTTATGTGCAGCGATGAACAAGCTGGTTTCAGATTTAAGAACATGCTGTTACTTCAGATCAGTTTCTCTATGGTATTTACCCTTTGGTGCAGGAATCCTGATGGATAGAGTTTTAAATCTTCATGTCTTTGGGGTTTTTGTTTGAAAAGGGATTATGCCTGTGCAGAAAAATGTAGAACAACATTTCCTTGAGATTTCCTGTCAGTGTATGAGTTTAATGCACATCTGAGACATTGGCAGCACTGTAATAAGCCACAGTGGTAGTTACCATCTGTCATGTTGCCAAACTATCTCAAGGCACATTTGTCTTTCTTGGGGAGGGAAGATATGTCAATGCATATGGATATGGAAAGAAAAGTGCTTTTAGCCCATTCCTACCATATAACCATATCTGGTGCTTCTGAACAAACCTTAAAGGAGTTCAGCTCCATATATCTGATATCATGCTCAGAAGGCAATGTCATATTCTAATCATTCTCTTCAGTGTAGTCTACTGCCAAGACAACTTCAGTGGTAATCTTATGAATGCCACCAAAATATCACTGTTGTTACATTCCTTGGGTCACTGGTAGCCTTCCCGCAAACTGAAAATTGGCAGAAGACAACAATGAGTTACTGGAGCATCAGAGGGTCTGGGAACTGCATGGACAGGCCAAAGCCCCCACAGGTCATTGCCCTGCTGCTAGATGTGCCTGCAGCTCCTGTCTTTGCCCCTGCCCTCAGACAAGGGCCACAGCAGGTGGTGAGCCTCAAAAACACACCACTACTCTTGTGAAATATGCTTGTGCATTTTCTACCTTCAAAAGATACATGGTGCATACATACCTGAAGGCCAGAGCACCAGTGTGACAAGGTTGTCCTGCTTGGAAAATGGACCAGGGAAATAATGAACATGAGCAGTAAAGAACTAAAAAACCCCATGCTTAATTAGATAAAATCTGCATACCCACACTTGGTTAGATAAAATGTGCATGTAGAAAAGCTGGTGAAAATAAGTATTAATACTGAAGCACCACGATAGCTTGTTGTTTTCACTTTTTAAGCATTACACAGTTTCTGGAGATAAATACAAAAAGTGTCTAATTATGAGTGTCAGATTTGGTCTGTGCTGCTCAGAGACAATTCCTGTGTCACTAGTGGGGTGCAATTCCTGCTATCACTGGTATCAAATACACTCTCAAGCATCTGATTTTACTCCCAAATGTGAGGTGATCACTTTAGGGCAAAACTGCAGCTTCAGCATTTATTGTGTGGAGATTGCCAAAAAATACGGGTATCCAACATTTCACACTTCCTTAATAAAATCGGACTGAGTTAGATGGGATTTCATCTTAAATGCTGACTTTTATCTAATTCAAGCCACCTCCTAAAATGACTGTGCATGTGCACATAATCTAGACAATAACGCAATGGCAGTTTAAATAAAACCAAAAGTCTTTAGGCCCCAACTCAGAATTAAAACTCTTAGAAATCTTGTCTAATGTGTTGTTTATGCTGCCTGCCCCCATTCTTTGAAAAATGCAGGCTAGCCAAAAGTTTTTGATCCTTCTGCTATTAACAGATGGTATATGTAGCTAAGGATAAGCTGGGACTATCACTTAGGCCACAAGCAAAGGGGTGAGGGATGCTCCCCTGTGGGTACCCTTAAAAGACCATAAGCTTGAGTAGCAAAAATGAAAAGGTCTAGTGCTGGTGTTAATTACGCAGAAACCACACAGAAAGTGCTCGCTGTCACAGAGTTGAGAGGTTGTGCATCCCTTCCACAGATAAAAGGCATGGTATGAAAACATTTTGCAGAGGACAATGAAGTGAAGATTAGCATAATCTTTTGCAGTATCCTCAGTAAGCTATCCATGAGTGAGCTGCTTTTTTCTCATTCCTTTTGCTCTAATGTCTGGATTTAAGGAATGGCGATGTAAGAATAGGCTTTGTCCTTGAAGCCTGACAGTTGTGTTTTCCCGCCTTCATGTGATCATCCTTGTTGCTAGTGTACTGCTCTTCTGGTAATCAGACAATGGAAGGAAAATGAAGTGTCAGTTCATTGACAGAACCTTATCCTGGCTATGTTTTTTCTTAATCCAGACTCATCAGTGCTCTCGCACTCTCTGTATTTCCTCATTTCTTCTGAATCAATAGGGCAAAATCTCTTCTGTAATTGTTTGAGATGAAAGTAAAAGCAAATAATGCCGGAAAAATCCTAAAAATAGCTCCATGGAGCCTAAAAGCAACATAATTGTATAATTCCTCTCTGCTTGGGAGGAGAGTGTCTGTGGTGGATGCCTGTTTAGCATGGTAAATTGAGCATGATTTCAGTATGTAGCTCGGCAAAAACGGCTCTTTAGATGCATGTCCTCTGGAGCGCAATGTTTAGTTTTAGCATGGAGGCTTAGCCATATTCAAGCTACCATTTAACGTGACTATCTCTGGGGCTGATGCAGTGGCTAATACTCAAGTTTGTTAGCCACTTTGATCCTGAGTGGCCTGTTTCAAGTCTTGCTACTACTGGTTAAGCTAGCGCTTTGTTACCGCAGGGATAACTGGAGGATTCGGAGTGTTGGGAGGCACTATCCCAAAGATCAAAATATAAAAATAGGTCTGAGGTCAGGGAACTGTATAGACCCCCAGAAGCTTTTCAGTTTTACAGCTGGAGATAGTCTCTTAAGTATATATAAATCGTCATTAGGATTCTGACAAAGAAGTGCACTATGGGATTGCTGCAGGGCAGGCTCTTTGAATCTTATTCCTGATAAAAACCACTTCTGGCTGGCTGACAGGAGACAAGGCAAGTTCAAGGAAGGCATTAAAAACATCTTAAATCTATTGATGGCAGCAGAAGTGTTAGGATGAATAGTTTGGGATTAGGATGAAGACTTATAAGTGGAGTTAGGTCAGAGAATTTGGGGCCAGCTGGCAATTCTGAGGGAAAATATGTCTCTGAATATGGTCAGATTAAAAAAATAATTCACACCATCACTGTGAAAATTTCTGAGAGGGAATAGCTGATATTTTCCTCTTCCCCTCACCCCTCCCCTCAAGAAAAGCCTCTCTCTGACTGAAATATCTCTCTAGCAGGAGGCAGGCTACCTACCAAAGAATCCCCTAGCAAAGGCAGTGGCAGGGCAGCAGGCGCTGGCTGCAGTGTGAGGGCAGGAGCTGGTTTCAGGTTGGCGATGGATCCCTCTGCCCTGTTGGGAGCAGCTGCAGCCAAGCCCAGCACCAGGGACTCCTCGCAGCTCCTCCTCTTTAACAGAGGGACAGTGCCTTTCCCCTGCCCTGCTTGCCCTGGGCAGCGTGTGACAATGGAGGACAAGGTGTCTTTACCCCCCTGGGGCCAAAATTTCCATGGTGAGCAAGGAGAGCCTCACTGCTCATCTTTGCAAATCACTGAGCAGTGCAGCTCCTCCCATGGCAAGGGCTGCAGAGAGGCTGAGGCAGATCAGGCTGTGCCCACCAACCCAAAGGCTTTGGCCTCTACTTGTGGCTGCATATAGTCAAGAGTGACATTTGGTTTCCCAAAATCTTCATTCCCCCAAAATAATGTGAATGATGTAGAGAGGTTTGCACTAGAAGACCCTAGAAGACTAGAATTTCAGTAAACCTCTAGACCTGCTGCTGTCAGTCAAGGCAATAATCTGCCAGTGTAGTGTTGCTCACATATATTTGGATTTTGCATTGTTGTAAGAGCACTGAATTGGTTACAGTATCACTCACCACAGGTCTTGATCCATAAATCTCTGTTGCTTTTGGATGTCATGGAAATAATTATCTCTGTGCAACTAAAGGGAACATCCAGGTCTGTCCACAAATACATGCACTGAAATAGCAGAGTATCAGCAGTGTGGCTGTTACAGTGTGGGCTGTGGTAGCTCCTTCTGGCAGGCTGTAGGAAATTCTAGTGGAAAGACTTTTCCTAATAATACAGTGGAAATTGTGTTTATACTCTTCCTAACTGATGTCCAGTGGAGCAATGACAGAAAAAAACATGCTGTGTTTAAGAGAAACACTGGACGTGCTGGTATCTGAGTATACTTGCCGTGAAGTATGGGTTAGAGCTTACTTGGCACAGTCCAGAGCTACCTGATTTGAGACTCCAGCAGGTTATTCCTCCTTGGAACCTTAGGGGTCAGATTTCTTTTCCTATGCTATGTGGGCAGTGCATCAATATGATTGAAATCCAGCCTGGTGGATACCTGTGCTGTGCAAATGAAAGTGGCTCTGTTAAATGAACAGTTAGGTGAGAGGGTGACAAAAAGACTTAGTGGTCAGAGTTGTCCTAAGTTCTCTGTTAGTAGTGAGAGTGGTTATAAGCCTTTTGTTAAAGGAAAGAAAAATAAATTGCAGCTTTTCTATCCAATGTAGAAATCTGCCCCAGTCTAATGCAAACAGACAGGTTCAGTGCTACCTAAAATTATTTTGCCTCGTCAGTGAACTGTGGTGTTTGCCTGTTCATAAATACTGTGGACACCTTATTGTCTGCTCCACTGCCATCTGACACAAAATTGAATCAAATACTCACTATATCCAAGTTGTTGTCAGATATCAGATAAAAAAATAAGCCTGCTTCCCTTTGTGTTTTAGCTATCATGTTTTGTTATGTCATATTCTGGGATCACACTATGACTGGGTCCCTCTGAAAAGAACAAAAGTGATCTGCAATTTATGCTGATTTGAGTGAGACAGCAGTTGGTGGACAGCAGGTAAATGAAAGTTTGCAAGGCATTATACCTAGCTGTCAGCACAGCTCTGGATTTGCATAATTGTATAAATCATCGATGAGAATTCTTACATTTAATTATGTCTTATTTACAGGGGACTTGCTGCAATATTTTATTATATCTGAGAGAGTGCTGACTGAGGTACATAAAAAGTAGACCTATGGAGAAACAGGAACTAGCACATGAGAAAGATAATTATAAATTGGCTAATTAATAATTACTTTCTTATTTCAGAAGCACTTCATAATAAGATATCCTTAAAAAACTAGAAAGGATTACCATTGAAGCCTCCCACAAGTACATTGCAACAGGAGGGAATATTTGTGTAGAGAACATAGGCATGGCAGGAAAAAGACAGCTCACAGCTTGCTTGAGTGCTACAGAACAAGCCAGGTGGGATATTTTTTCAGTTAAAGTACCTTGGAAGTGCAAGGGCTCCTGTGCAGAGGCAGCACAAGAACGTCCTGATCATTTAGGATGGCAACATTTAAACTACACAGATAGGCCAGGAAGCCAAATTACACAACAGGCTTCTTGTAATGACTTGTATTTTTAAAAATGCAGCCTACAGTACTTTCCACCACATGGCATTTGCGCTTCTACCCTCTCCTGGGAACATTATTCTTCACAAGGTACCTAGAGCCAAAGAGCATCCAGAACCCTTCATTCCTGTGGTCTGTATTCATGTAGTGTATGTCTTGTTTTATTGACTATTTTGAATATTTGCATTGGTATTTGGGTTTTTTTTCCACACAAATGTTTGTGAAACTGCTGCTTTACTCAAATACAACCTCTTCATGTGAAAAAATAAGAGAACTTGAATGGGAATATTAATCTTTTGCTACTCAGCATTCAGTCTTCTCCTCTTGGAGAGCTGTCATTCATCCAATTAGGTGCAGACACAATATTGCACAACTCAAGCAAATGATTACTCCTCAAAAAACTACCCAGGGAAACAAGCTGTTCACAAATTCTCTGTAGGCTCACCTGCAGCACACAGAGAAAATTGATGGAGTTCAATGGGATTATGGGGAATATGAAAAGCTAAACATGTGTCTAAGTGTTGTCAGGATCAGGGCTGATGCACGCATCCACCACCATCAAGAGCAGCTTGTGAATTATTAATGATCAGAAAAAATGCCTAAATTAATTGGATAATTTATTTGTAATGAATAATTCGATTAGCTCTATTCCTGAATGTCTTTCTGCCCTTGAATAAAGCAGTTTGGTAGTGCTTGTTTCAAATGTAGTTAAAGCTTCAATTAGGCTTGCCTACATTGAAACTTGACATACCAGTTTCTTTCACGTATTTGTACAGACAGAGAAGCAAGTCTGTATTTGGGTTGTATTTTTGCAGGGTTTGAAGTCTTGTTCAAAGATCTTGAAAAATTGAATGACTGAGGACATAGACTGGAATTCTGCCCTTCAGTTTATGTGCAAAATCAAAAACATGCAAAGTTTGGTAGTATCTGAGCTTCATCTGATAAGGCATACATTAAAGTATAAAAAGAAAGCCCAGAAATAGGAGGCTTGTCAGTTTGAATGTTAGTTAAATAAGTACATAAGATAAACAGTTCAGTGAGGGTTATGTAGCTGAATTTTCAATCAGGATGCACAAAAGGCTGTTACAACAGCATCTTCCATTACCAAAA
Source organism: Nycticryphes semicollaris (assembly GCA_013400055.1). Classification (NCBI taxonomy): domain Eukaryota; kingdom Metazoa; phylum Chordata; class Aves; order Charadriiformes; family Rostratulidae; genus Nycticryphes; species Nycticryphes semicollaris. The sequence goes on from VXBJ01000041.1 coordinate 709,169, forward strand.
GCATGTAGGATTCATTGCCCAGAGTAGCGGGCATATTTTGCAGAGGAAAATGTACCAGTTTTAACAAACCTTCCTTTTCAAATTAAATATTATTAACCAACTCAGAGTACCAGAAATCCCCTTGCTCCATGCTCTTTTAAAAATCAAATATCCAGCAGTTTTTGACTGTTCATCTGCCACTTAGGACTAAAAAGCCTTTCTTTCACAACTGTTTATTTCATACCTGTAAACCGGTACAGCACGCTACTAAATTTAGTTAAATTATCTGTTTAGCTTTAATCTTGAAATAAATTACTGTTGCCATTCTGTTTAATAAAATTATATATATAGTTTCAAGTTTTTTGATACTACTGTTTAATTTCCACATGGTACAATACAGTTTTTTAACTATTTTTCTTCATTATAGCATTAGGTTTGAAATAACTGGCTCAGAAATTCAAGACAGGCTTATCTTTTAAAAAAGGGAAAGAAGCTCTTGACTAGGTAAACTAAAGTTTTTGCTGCCTGTATCTCTGTTGAAGAAAGCTGCCTATGCTGTTGGAAGAAGGTGAATGAGGGACACAGGAGACATGTAATAGGGCAAGTCCTGAATGCAATAGCTTCTAGTGCCACTGTTTGAGGACAAGGCAGTGACTGCCTGGAAAAGATGCTCTCGAGAGTGAGACTGGATAAAGGTGGAGTTCTGACCTAATCAGGGAACAAGTTTAAATGGTATCTGGTAAGGAAAAGAGTTGGCTGTGGACAACAGAGGAGGGAAGAAGAAGGAACAGCTTCCACTTTGTGTGTGTGTACGTATGCCTGTGTGTATATATATATATATATAAAGCATGTATACGTGTGTCTCTTGGGGGGAATTTGAACATTCTGGCTTTTGTAAGTGGCAGCACTGCAAGGCATAGGCATCTTCTGTTCTTCTCTTGCACAGTCTTCCCTTTTGCTTCTTGAGTGTTGCATTGGAGGGAGCTGAGAAACCCAGACAAGTGTTTCAGACAACGTGGTATCCACTGCAGTTTGATCTGTGTATAAATCCTGGGTTCCCTTCTAGTTTGACATGGGGAAAACTGCTCTGCTCACTACTTTGTCACACAGGGTATGACAAGGGAGCGTATGTCTTGTTGCTTTATCTTCCAAAAAAGTGGCATATTGTACAAAACAACATCTAGGAATGAAGGTGAATGCAGGACATGTAGTGCTCTGAATAGTCCTGGCTTAGAGACATATGGAGGTGCATCTACATGGAGATCATCAGTGAAGCACCCTCTGTGGCTGCACCTCTGCTCTGTGGAACATTAAGGTTTCTTTAAAATGTGGTTCATAATCTCAGCTACAAACATAATTTGTCAGAAATTATAAAGTAATTCTTAAGGATTTTAGGGCCTTCCAGGTGACTTTGGTCTAGGGTTTCTGTTGCTAGAGAAGTCTCCTTTTTTATCTACAGATAATACATATAAAATTTAAGCATGACTGTTTATTTTGGTTTTTTTTTCACGTGTAATTTGTCTGGATTCTGCAGGTATACTTTTTTTTTACATTTGTTCTTTGGTGTTAATGCATTTTTTGTAGAATATGTGTAAATAGATATGAGCAAACTGTGTAAAAGTTATTCAGCTACCCAGTGAACCATGTAATCTGTTGATTCATAGAGACAACAAATAATAGAGTGAGATATTTGCTTTACACTATCTGTGTAGTATCTAGGCACAGAGTCAATTTGTGTCCTGTCGGGGCATGTTGTACCACACTATATTATCACTTTGAGGATAGGCAATTTGGATAATGAATATGTGAGCTGGGTGGGGGTGAAGTATACCCAATATCTACAAAGTGGGAATGTTGAACCAAGGTTTGGGCTTCATCCTGGTTAATTCAAGCACTATCATCACAGACAGATTTCTTTTGCTATCTTGGAAACAATATTGTTAATTAGCTCCTACATTTCCCTTTTTTATATCATAAAAATGGAAACAGTGCACTAAAGACCACCATTTTCTTTGTACAGCAGGTATGGGTAAAAATGCCATCCCTTTGGGAAAACACAAAAATTAAATGGATATTAATGAGCATTTTGAGAGCAGTTGAAGAAGAACAGTTACTAGTTTTTATTCTTGGTCCAAGACACCATTTGACTAGGCTGTTCTTAGGCTCATCTACTGCAGCAGCCCAAAACTATACTGCCATTCCAGGCACTCCCAACAGCCCTGGGGCTGACAGCTGTGCAAATGAGCAGGAGGCATAGAATAATGACAAATAGGCCACCCTCTGTCCACTCCCCAGAATATGCTTCACAGCATTGGATTTTTGTTTTCTTGTTAATCCTTCTATTATCAGAAGATCTTGCAAGCCGTGGCATTTGTGCCTCTTTTCCAAGAGAGTATTCCTGGATTCCCCACAGGTATTTGCAAAAGAGAATCAGTGAAAGAGAGATGGTCCAGGACTGAACTTCTTCCTCCCCCCCAGACACCTTCCCTTGGGAATGCTGATGGTACCTTGTGCAATGCTGGAGAATGTGGACCTAGGTGCTATGTCAAGAATCAGATTGGGCTTAGCTGTGTTACTCCAGATCTCTGTCCTGGATAATTTGCCCTTTTAGTATAGAAATGTAGTATACATGGAACCTGTGTTAATACAGTTAAATTGCTTTTCTCCGGTGCTGGTACAACTGAGCTTAGTTGAAGATGTCTCAAGTATTGCTATGTAGTCAGAATCAGATGAGTCTCATGGTCAAATCTACAGGCAACCTAAATAAACCCGCCAAAGTACATCCTATGTAACGTGAGTCCCTATAATGTGTCAAGCTGAGATTAGCTCCATCCACCTCCTCTTTCCCATCCTCTGATCCTGCCATCATCACCTAGAGTCATTGCTGAGATTTGAAGCCTGCAGAGGGGAGTGGGAATGAGCTATCCACCCACACTGCGGGTGACTGTCACATCAAGGAAATCTCCATACATCAGATATGAAGCCAAACAGCAAAGACTCAAAAAAGGAAAAGCTGGGTGAAACAAATCAAAATCTTCCTTCTTCTCTCACTAATGGTTGGTGATTTGTCCATAAGCAATCATTTCACTCTCTAGATTTGATAAGGCCTGCTTCTGACATCTTAGTTGGCCTCATTTTAGCAAAATTCCTCTTGAGTTAAATAGAGTGTTTACTTCAATAAATAAAGACTGCAAGTAGTCCCAGAACCTCTTTCCTTTATGCCCACTCCCACCACATGCATCCTGCCTACTTTAGGTACTTTTCAGGTACTTTTCAGGTAAGGCTGGCCAACCTGGCACCTTGCCCAAGCCAGAGAGCAGCCCCTCTAAGCACCCGCATGGAGAGGCCAGTGTGAGCACTCACTCCTCTCCTTCCACATGCCTGTCAAGTGCTGCAGCCACCTGAGCCATGTGGGGCAGTCACAGTTACAGAAAAAGGAGGCAATGTGGTAAAAGTGAGGCTTAGTCATGATTCCCGCAGAGGTACAAAATCAATGGTGTTTTTTTTTTCTCTAATTAATGCTATTTATTGTCTATGCTGAGGAGCTCTGGTGAAGGAAAAGGTCAGCGTTGTGATATGCATTGTACAAACACAACAGAAAAAGAGCCTGTATTTGCGTAGGGGCCAATTAGTGTCTGCGACACTCAGTAGGAGTTTTTTCCAAGACATCTCTCAGCCATGGGTGCCAGGTGAATTCAGCTTCTTTGTATACCTTAGACTAGAAGACGTCTTGGAACAGAACATACAAGGATGCAGCTTTTGATTGCGTTAGAAACATTAATTCTCCAATTCTGGCTGCTTATACAGCACATTTCCTCAGCAATACCTCATGCTGCTAGTTGTTGATAAAACTTTTCTGGGGATAGCTTGTAGATACGTTTGTTCTCAGCTTCTGGTAACCTGTTGCAATCTGAGAATGTACCTCCATCTCCAAGTATGATGAAGCAACTTGACGCTTGTCCATCAGCCACACAGCTTAATGCAAGGAGGGTCAGGGTGAGCTTTTAATGGGCTTGTGTCCCCTCCCTGACTGGAACTAGCTTTTTGCTGCTCACCTGTTTTTCACCATCTTCAGCAATCTCAGCAGCTGCAGTGGGTGTTTGGAGCCAGCTGGAGTAGTTGTGTCAAGGCTTTCATTTAGGCCAGGAAACTACCCCAGAGTTGCTCTGAGTTCTGCTTGGGTCAGGGGTGTCATGTTCAAGCATTGGGCATGTTATAAATAAAACAGACCAGGGAAAATGCATCTTGCTTAGGTACATCGACTTCTCTTAAAAGCAAAAGATACCTTTGAAGGCCCATATGGCTCAATTTTAATAGCACCCCGTTTTAGTACTGGGATGACTGCTCTGACTATGATGGAATTTCACCTGATGAGGGTCAGGACAGAACCCACTGTGCTCACAGCTTCCAGGCTGGAAGACATTCCTGCCTTGGCTTGGCTTAGAAAAGCTCCAGAAAAGCTTAGCAGAATGGTGACTTCTCTGCCATCCCAGTGCACAGAACTCATATATACGGTATACACAGGAACACTTTGAAAGAGAAGTTAGAAAATGTCATGTGTATTGTGTACTATAAAAAATTTCAGTTTATCTTGCATGTATTTTTAATGGCAGCCACTTTCCAACTTTCTTTTGTTCGATACAAACAGCAAACTTGTTCTTGAAGTAAATACTGTTTTAGTCTTCTGTTTTTCCCCTTTATTTCATTTCAGTTTAGTTTAGTTTAGAGCTTCTGCCTGAGCAGCCAGGGAATATATATAATAGGGCATGAATACATTCTTATAAGTATTAGAACAAGTATGGAAACACAGAGCCCTTAGTGACCTTGCTAGTCCTCTGCTGATCACTTGTGTTTGTTGTTGTAGGAAGGCAAACATAAGTATAGAAGTGTTATTGAACAGAAAACCCTTCAAAAATTTCACCAGTCTTTTGTATTCGAGTCGCAGAGCAACGGGGGGCCGCCCTGCTCAGAAAGCATACTTATGCAAGTATTAAGAACTGGCTGAGATAAGAAGTAAAGCTTAAGAGACCTTCATCATTAGCTGCTAGTGCTGGAGATTAGTGATCCTACTACAGGATTACAGATGGAAAGAGTGCTAGTGTTGGTTAATTGTTCATTAATGCTTGTAAAATAAGATAGAAGTAGTAAAACTTGCTATTGTCTGCTCTCTCAAAGTAAAACAAAATTGGGTCTGCTTGTCAATAGCTGTATTGATGTTAACGGGAACATGTTTAACAGATCATTTTACAGTGTAAACTGCTATCCAGCTCTTTCAACATTTAATTAGACACTATTATCCTAATAAGAAATAATTTATGTTTTAAATAATCTGTTCTCTACACATGAACGTTTTATCCTTTTAATTAGCAATGCCTTCACTAGGGTGCTTTTAATATTTCAGAGTTTGCATGTAAATCCCAGGTGGAACATTACCTCCCTCATGGATGGAGGTAGCCTCATGGATTTATTTTATTTACAGTACCTTTAGAATTGCTATATGTTCCCACCAGCGCTTTTCCGTACCGTTAGGGAGTGGCAGCCATGGTCCAAGTAGCAAAATCCCTCTCTCAGGTGCAGCCCAGGATTACACAAACTTCTGCCAGCAAAAACCCTGGGAGGAGAGCCTTGGGAGCAGACACGCATTAAGGAGAAGAAGCTGTCCCTCAGTGCAGACGTGCCTGTTCTGCTCACAGCCAGCTGGTGACTGCCCTGGGATAACCACTAGCAAGGAAAGAGTGCAGGCAGTGCCTTCTACACTGCTTGCCCCAGAGAGGGGCCAGCTCTCTCCTGTGGTGCCCTCAGCATTGCTCTCCACAGGAGCTGTTGGTGTCATCATTGGTGGATGCCCAGTGCAGGGACTTGAGGGTCACAAGTGTATGCTGGACTGGCAGGAGTGGGACTGCCACTCTTGGGAACCATGATTCTTTCTTCCCACAGCCAAGTGAGCCAGCAAGGAACCTGCAAAGTGCACTGTGAGACACTGTGCCTTTTGACAAATCCAAACTTGAAAGGAAAAATGAGACCCTTCCTTTTTATTAATAAAAAGTAAACTTCAAATGAAATACTAATCCTGGAAACAGAAAAAAAAACCATTTCCAATAAGATGTGTGTGGAGGATTAGTGTTTTCAGGAAAAATTATTTCACAGCAAGAAATCTTGCCTGTTCAGGAAATAAAAGTATGTGTTTGAAAGGCATGCCTTTTAAAGGCACAGGAAAACTCTGCACCTCACAGGTTACTTCCCTGTAGGCACTTGAGGACAAAAATTAAAGACTCTGGGTCTTCACAGAGGACATACCCTGGGAGTTTTCCTCACACCCTCACCAGGTTTTCCTCTGTGTGCCTTGGTCAAGGATAATGGTACAGCCATCGTTAAAGATGATTTGCTCTGCCCTTATCTCGAGTCTGCCTTATTGGTCCCTGGGCAGCAGTCAGAGGAGGCTGAAGGGCAGCTTTAGCCTGAGCCAGATGCTGCTGGCTCAGAGGGCCAGCTGCAACATCCACACAGTGACAGGGGGCTCAGGAGTCCTGGCCATGATCCCGGCGCAGGCAGCAGGAGAGGTGTGTGACTGTGAAAAGCTGCCCTGCTCTGATAACCGGCCTGAGAGGGGATGCATCTATGGAGTAATAAATGCAAATGCTTCTGCTGAGTGCCACCAACTTATCTACCCCAACAGATCATCAACTGATGTCAGAGACTATGTGAACTGGTGGGCTCCCGTGGACAGGTGACTTATGGTGACATTGCTCATCACCTGCAGCCTTGTCTGTCAGAGCAAACAAGCAGAGACTGAACTCTGGATATACGAGTTGCCTCATGGAGAAATTCGAATGCAATGATGTCCCTGTCAGTTGACAAGAAGTGATATTGTTGGTTAATTGCTTCAAATGTGTTAACCATCAGCTCATTAGTCTTAAAGATACAAACTTAATAACCCTTTTTATGTGGTGTGGAATGAGAAGTGAATAAATAATTGCATGCTGAGACCTGCCACTGAGAGATAAGATGTTGGCTTAAGATAAGAAAAACCAAAACCTGACTTAAATACTTGGGAAGATGAGAAAGACACAAGTCACAACCTCAGTCTGCAATACAAACCCAAGCCCAGCTTTTCTGTAATGACTATTGTGATAGAAGTAACAAATAATAGCCAACTTGTCTGTGCTGAGAGTTAACCCCAGTACAGAAACAAAACCACCCTGCTCTAAATTTAGTAACTAGAAAAGAATGCCATAGAGAGACTGAGTGGGAGATTGTATCAAATGCTGGAGCTTTCCTTATTGCTCATCGACTTCTCCTCACCTACAGTTTATGGGCGCTTCTTCAATCACTGCAGCTATCAATTACCTTCTTAGCAAACTGCCCTAGATCTGGTTTGGGCAGAACCTCTGGGTCTGGCAGTAACTGTTCAGTTCAGGTCATTCAGCAGTTATATGACAGACGTAGAAAAATAAAGAAATCATTACTGTGGCTTTCTTACATTGATGGAAAGCTATGGATTTGGAGCACATCCCTCTAGTTTCTCCAGTGATATTAAGGGATGTGTAAATAGGATACAGCACTGCGTGGTATCTGCTGCTTAAAATGAAAACATGAGCAGCTGGACAAATGAAATTGTAGCCAGATAATTTGAGGAAAGCAGAGTGTTACATGGAGGTGTCCAACTTGGGACTTGGCAAGGTACTTTCATTTGAATTTGAAGTGTACATTAAGGTGACCTTATATGCAAGCACCAGGACTGCAGCCCTTGTACACAAGCACCAGGACTGCAAAAGATTAGATGGAGAAAAAATACTCATTCCTGGTGAAATTCTCCAAACAGCTGCAGTTAATGTATAAACGAGGTGCTAGAAGTACTGTGTGTGATGCTGGTAGAGACCTTTAAGACAAAACTCTTGGTCTATACTGAAATAAGCGAATAACGAAACCCCTCTGTGATTAGATGAGAAGAAGAGTCTGAAGAGGGGTCTTGCCATTCATTCTACCTCATTACAGGTATCTGACTGATAGCAAGGCTGCGTCTCAGTGCAGCAGCTCATTAGTAAGAGAAGACTCTGACATTAGTTCAGATGATGATCGACGTGACTTGTAGCGTGAAGTCTGGATTGCGTTGTCAGACGGAGCTTTATCATCTACCTTGCAGCCTGGTGGCTCATTGTGGAGAACTGGTTTAGGCAGAGTGTGTTAAACTCTTTGCCAGGAGGTTTAATAACCAGCCATTGTCTGACAGCGTGGACCAGTGTGGCTTCCTTTACCTCCATCTCATAAAAGGCCAGGTGAGAATATCACGAAAAGGCAAAGCTCATTTCCAGAGCTGCCTGCTAGAGCCTGGGGTCTGCTCCATGCCATGCATTGTGTGATGTGAGAGTGACTGTTTCCAAGTCAGATCGTAGCAGTGCTTGTGTAGGGCCGAACATGTGCCCACGTGCAATGTGTCAGTGCACCTCTCTGGCAGGACTCATGTATCGCTGTTATTGTACACTCCTTTGACCTAATGTCACACAACAGAAGGGAAAAATCTCGCGTATCTCAGTTCTCCATTGGAGCATTAGTGGCAATTTGCAATTGTTCTGCATTAAAAGCTTATCAAGCATGATGTGGTCTTCTGGGTCTTTGTCCACAGTGTGCTCTGGATCACCCTGTCTGCATGCAGCTCTGCATCCACAGCGTCCTCCCTGGCTGCTCTGGAGGAACATACCGACTGTCTTCAAGCAGTGTTTTCCTCAGCAAGATCTTTTTCCAGCTTGCCCGTTCTAAACAGTTGATGGTTTCCTGTGACCTTTCGGACCTACACTTCAGTTTCTTGTACAATCGAGCTACAATCAAGCTCCCTCTTCTTGCCTTGTTATGAGCCAGCACATGATGGATGAGCCCTCAGCATGCCTTGAGGTGCAGCAGGAGCAGCGGAGGAAGTAAAGACAGCAGATCTACTTCAGCAAATTAGCAGCAACAGCAGGCTCTGTTGTGGCAGTTCTGTTGAATGCCATCATTTTAACTGTTCACTATGGAATAGTTCCTAAATGGCATTTATATTTAAGTCAGTTTATTATATTATTCCAGCCATGCAAAGCTGTACTACAAATTTACCAGCTCAAGCACAAAATCTATTCACCCACCCTTTTTCAAGATGATGATAATGGATTCCCTCCCTTTTCCCTCCTTCTTCCCTCAAATGATTATATTTTGCTTGCCCATCAAAACAAATCACTCATCTTGGGTGAATAAAATTTTGCAAGGCTGCAGTATGCAGGATGACACAGTTTGGTTTTTTATTTTCTACAGTTTTGCTATTGCTCTGTGCAGATTTCATGGTCCTTGCTTATTTTTGTATGCAAACCATCTTACTGAATTCTGACACATGTCACTTTGATGCAACTCTGACAATCCAACACCAATTTTCTTCTACAGCAAATACTTTCAACACTCTTTTCTGATTATTTCTTAAATTAAATCAAAAATGTGGAAAAAAAAAGGCACGTCTTAGATCAAGCTTTTCTTTTTGTTCCCCCAGTTTCAAAGTCCTTCCCCGGGTTTTTGCACTCAATGGGCATTTTAACCAAATAAACTGTTCCAACCAACTTTATTTGGATGGTGGTGTTTGTACACAGACCAGTGTGCCTAGTGCAGGGCACTGACAAGTGCCTAGTTTAAAAGGACCACCCTCTGCCCGACAGAATGGGTTTATTGCAGCTGGGCAGGATGCATCCTGTTCCCAGCCTCCCTGGGACTTCAGGCACCTCAAAATCAACACAAAGTGTGTCACCATCACCCATTCGCCAGCATCGTGCTGCAGCATGCGTGGGGACGTGGAGGGGGTCTCTTTCACTGATGTGTTTAAAAAGGAGCAGCACGAAACCTGAATTGCTGCCAACATTTCTGGTTGTCCTGTGAGCCACCTGCCCTGCAGGTTTACCTGCAGGAGGAGTTTTTCTCCCCTTTGTGAAACAACTCACCACAACAGACCTCTCCTTCCAACATTTGCCCCAAACCAAGGACTCACCTGCACGTTCTGCAAATGCATTGTTTTGGGCACTTTACCTGCTTCCTTTTCTATTAAAAAATCAATACAATACTTGCAAAGCGGCTCTTTTCCCCACCCCCTTACCACCTGCCTTGTCAGAGGAACTAAAAATCAAAAATAAAGTAATCAGTTATTTTAAGCCAGAGCTTGAAAGGGTATTAATTCAATGGGATAAACTGCAGTTAAGAAACTTTTATCAGGCAAGCTGGGTTAGGTGGTTAAAAGAAAGAAAAAAACCCCATAAAAAACATACAGTAGGTAGCAGTTTATGTGTCAAGAAAACTGAGAGAAATTTTGACACTCTGATGTCTAGCAGATAGCACTTAAATCATTTTTCTCCAAACTTCAGTCATAAAACTTCAAAGAGTTTTAGCCATAATACAAATTTTTAGACTAAGAAGCGGTGTTTGAAGTTATTTTATAGGATTTTGCTGTAAGGGCTCCAATTGATTTGTAGTAAGATAAAAGAAGAAAACTTTATTTTCGAAGCTTTGTCGGAAAAAGCTTAGCTTCCATTGGCCGTTTTGCCAATATGCCTTGAGGGGATGATGATGTCGACACGGATATTATATGCCTATACGAACTGAACTGAGTTTACACCTCCTGCTGTTTGTGTTATGGTTAAAATCTGTCACAAAACTGGCAGTGATTTATTAAATGTTTAATGAAGTAAGACAAAAACTTCAAAAACTACAAACAGAAAAGTAGAACATCACATTAAAGTATAATAATATAGGTTACATTTCTGATTTTTTCATATTTCTTTTGCTAAAAATGTGAAAAACACAATTAGAAATCAAGGCAGTATCAAAAGATTACGGAGTGTCACAGATCAGTCTACCGGAGGTTGTGCTTTGCTTGTTCATTTTTTTCTTTCTAAACAGAGGAATGAAAAAAAGAATATGAAATAACAGTATACTCACCAAAAAACCCCAGCCAACCCAAAGAAAAACCCAAACCATGTTACGCAGCATCAAGCCTCAGCCATCGAAAAATTTTCCCTGTTACGTTTTCAGAAGAGCAGTATCAAACGTGACTCAGTGTTATTTCACTATTACTGCATAGCCCAGTTAGAATAAAATTCTGCTTCATGTTGCACACTTAAATAAGCTTTTTCTAATAAACAATTTTTAATTTTATCTAATGAACTTAATTGGGATTATTATTTATGCTAAAAATTAATTCCTGAATGCAAATCTAAAATTTATTTTATTTTCTAATAGCTGTCAGAAATTATTATTACTGGTGGGTACAGATTTATGTTTTCTACATTATAATGAAAGACAATATTTGTATAAGCCTCCTGTCTGTCAGTCTATGTGACTTTTAAAGCTGAGCAAGTGTACTCCTGCACTTTTTGCCAGAGGTTATTTACGTTTCCTTGTATAACGGAGACTTAGTCTATATTTTAGGTTTAATTATTTTTCACTGTAAAATGTAATTCCTGTTGTTTGACTTGCTTGATTATTTTTGTACATCCTGAACTTAAAATTCATTAAACACAGCAGGAGGGGGTTTAAGATTACAAATCCATGTTTATTCTGTTATTTAACTCAAAGGACATAAGCCATCAATATATGGATACCAACACACTAATTCGCCCCTGCGATTTACGGTGGACTTTGCGGGGGCTGTCGTGCCTCATGAGCAGCTGGAAGCCTGTTTGCTCCCTAAGGCTCCCTTTTCCCAGTTCTCCCTTTTGTCCAGAGACATTCTCAAATCCAACATTTCCCTTCTGCAGGAAAGCCAGCAGAGCAGCAGAAAGCACCCTTTGTCTCCAGGTCTACCTTGAGGTTTGCTTTCCAGTAGGGTATGTCCTGGGCTGTTCTGATTTCACACTTGTGAACATCCTGGTTACAACCGCGACCTCCAGCCTGCCGCCCCTGACAGAGCCCACTGCCCAGCTCTGAGCTACCCGGTCTGCAGTTCCGTTTAGCAATGATGGGAACATCAATTTTTTATTATCTAATAGGTTTTCACCCAGTGTAGTTAAGCACAACGGCCAATCTCACTGCCAGACCCCTCCTACTGCTTGATTGTCCTCTGCTGTCCCACCCCACACGGCTTTACAGCAGCCTCAGGGCTCAGCTCGGTTTGCAGGCATTTGGGCTCTGCTGCTGTATTGAAGGTCTGTGGTTTTAAACTGCATTTTTTGGATATTGGTAAACCAAATTTACAGCAGTAAACCCAGTGTTTTGCCCTGAATAAAACCCCCAAAACAAAACCCAATAAAAAATTCTAACCCCATAAAAATTTCTTTAATTCTTCGCGTGCCGCTGCTTCCTGGCTTCACCAGGTGAAGGGCTGGGTGGCAGTTTGCCCACAAGCGCTAATCAGCCTGAGGGCTGTCATGGAGGAGAGCCCTGTTTTGAGTGACTTATCAGGTAAGTTTAGAAGTTGGAAGAAAAGCTTGTAGTTGCTCATTTTTGCCCTCACTGCTGGATGTCACTGCCTATGGCTAGTGCAGAAATATTCAAGGGTGCCATAACGCAGTGCACCAAAATAAAAGGCAAATGACATTGGAGATATCCTTAATCCCTGGCCTTATATAGACTAATCTGCCAGGGTTTTGAAACAGGTTTATTCTTTCAGCTAGTTTTTAATCAAGTGAGTCTCATATTCCCTGTAATATATAAATGATCATACAATAACTCACACCTCTTTTTTTTTTTTCACTTGAAGAGCAAGACATAAATACTAGCTGCATATTTTTTTACTATCCCATCTGATATTTTTTTTCAGCCAGCTATGTATTGTCAGAGGTTTTCCAGCACATAAACCGAGTCCATTGCAATTGGCTCCAGGTGACTATATTGTCCTATTTATTTTTTTCACCCGTGGTGTGTGTGTGTGTGTAATATAAACTTGCTTGTCTCCCCATTTCCAGTCCTGTATTTCTGGGAAGGAATCTTTATGATGGCTACATCTGCCTCTCTGGGATTGTCCTTCGGAGGCACTGGAAAGAAGTGCAGCATTTTAGACTTTATTTCCATATTTTAAATGGATTTTTTAAAATATTGATAAATGCTTCCTCTGCTTCCCCTGACCCCAGCATTTTTAAAAATACATGTGTTTATTGATGTTAAAGGACATGACTATGAAGAAGGATTTCTGGAACTCCCAGGCCCCGGCAGAGACCTGGAAAATCTCATGCCAACTTCATGTTTCTGAACTGTTGGGCTGCCCTATTTTGTAACCCAGGACACCCACAGAAAAGAAAAACTTTCTGCAATTTGTCTTCGTTCTCCTAGAAATTAACGGCAGAGAGTCTTGAGTCCCTCTTTTAAAAGAAAACATGTGACACCTGCTTCTGTTAAACAGGTATGCCTGCCCTTAAAAAAGAAAAGAAAGGGAAAAGCTTGATCCCGGGGCAGGCGGTTACGTGGGGGAACATAACCAAAGCCTGGCCTTGCAGCCGGAGTGCTGTGCTCTGCCTATAGCCGTGTTAACGCCCCATGCCTTAAAATCTGGGCTTTACATTAGTTTGTGCTGTATCTTTATAATTGTGTCTTTGCAGAATAAATGGCCTAGTGTGCACACGGTGTGCCACGGGTGACAGCTCCGCTACAGCCCGGGGCGGGGGGACTGTCTCCACCGAGGGGCATCTCCTCCCACCCTGGTTTCACACACTCAACCCGGCGTTAATAAACTTGCAAACCCTCATTGCCGGGCTGTTAATGCAAATGGAGAGATCCTTCCCTCTGGTTTAATCCATGGGACATCTAGTGGTGGGCTCCCAAATAGCAGCGGGGGACAGGACCCCACAGCGGCTGGGCGTAGGATGGTGACCCTGGGCTGGGCTGGGGTTCGGTGCCCGCTCAGGACAGCGGTGAACCCAGCGCCAGCATCTGCTAGGCTGGATTCCTCTGGCGTTGCTCTCCTCTTCCTCACTCGTAGCTGTAGCTGTGGCTTGGATCTACAGGCCAGCAACCAAAAATGCAAATAGGCAGCTCGGCTGCCCAGGTACTTGATATTGCCTCTGAAATTACTGGGCATGAAGGTGGGTGGTGTGTTGTTGGGGACCTTGTTAGGTGGAAAATAATGTCAGGAACATTTGAAAGAACATTAAACATATATATGTGATGTAAAAACCAAGGTAATGAGGGGATTTGGACTTTAACCTGAGCATTTTCTTTAGGAGGATTTGTTTGGAGTGCAGTTATTTTATTGGGCTCTTTATGGAAAGCATGTTCCACCACTAATGTACGTAGGGAGCCACAGACACTTTGATAGTACCCTATCTGGCCTATTAATGACCCCAGTCCCCTGTTTTTATTCTGTATATCATATATTTATTTTTAAGGAACATAAAATTGTAATGGGGCAGGAGACATCATAGCTTTCCTACTCACGTAACCTCATAGAAATCTCAAGCCGCAGTGTATTTACCCTGTGTATTCTGCAGGGGGGACCACTACTGCTCTAGTCTACACTTGTACCCCAAGTTCCTAGTCGCTCTGAGGTTTGGATGTGCAAAGTATGCAGTCCAGCCTGTCTTTATAAAATAATAGCAAACTGATGCAGCAGCACTCAGCTTTCCTCCAAATTTAGTTCCCTAGAAGAGCTCCTGCTCATTGGAATGCATTTCAGAAACCTACAGAATTGTACTTCTCCCCCTGATTTTTGTATAATTACAGACATGAGTCCTGTGACGTGTCCATTAGCAGGTTAACGAGGTAGTAATGAGTAAAATGCCGAAGGTTGTAATAGATTTGTTTCAGCGTAGAATGAAGCCAAGTGTTAAAATGTGATCTCTCCATGCAAGGATACCCGAGTGCACCATGTTAATTATTGCTAAAACAGCTGGCCTGTGTCTCCTGATTAGCAAACAGACAATTCCTTCAACAGAACAGCCTTCCTCTGGGAGGTGTCGGGGTATGCATGGCTGCATGCAGCCCCCGAAAGCTGCCCAAGGCTGAGCTCAGCGCAGGCAGACCTGGAGGCAGACCCCGCTGGGCTGTGGGCTCCTGGAGCTGACTCCTCTGAAAGGGATGCTGATTTTGGGACTCACCAATCCTACACCTTTTAAATGAAAAGATTCAGAGCAGTATTTTCCTTCAGGGAAAATATAGGACATTTACTGCCTTGCCTGGTAAGGAGTGTAGCTATATGATTGGTTTTTTTTTTGGTGTTATTTTCAGAGAATCATAGAAATCATCATTTTGGGCTAAGAGTCATACCTCTGTGTGCTATCATGCCATGTCCTCATTGGGGGACTAGTGAAGAAATCACTCAGTGATGTTTCCAACAGGGAAACTTCCCTTCCTAGGAGGAAGAGGAAAGGCTTGAAAAAGACATGATGTGGTTTCCCAGCCTCACATCTACAGAAAAGGCCCTAATCCTGCACGGAGGCTATCACCTGTAGGATTTGCTTGGGAACTTTCTGTTATTAGTATCTTGTCTGTCCCTGCACCCTGCTATACAGAGCACTACTGTCGACTGCACAGGTGCCTGTGCCTCCTGTACTAGCATCACCCTCGCGACCCCTCACTGCTGGCTGTGGGCTAAAGGGCTTCATAGCACTCCTTGCCTGAGCCACACGTGGAAAGGCGCATCTCTTTTCCCCATATCAGCACTGGCAATCTGTTGGCACTCAGAAAGATTTGGACTTGCAGGAGAAAATAGGGTTTAAAAAAAAATATAAATTAGCATCCACCACCAAAAAGCTTCGTCCTGCCTCAAACACTGTTACTGCATACGCGTAACCGGTGTATATGTTACTGTTGTACTCAAATAAGTACTTACATTCTCATCCTTCTTCTCACCCCTGCTGGAAAAGCCCCCTGAGCCTTCCATGAGCCAAGGGAAAACTGGCAAAGGCAACCAGCAGTTTCAAATCTACACAAAACCTGTGTTTCCATGCCAGATCTAGCTGACCTTCCCACCGCCACCCAGGCAGTAGTCAGACCTGGCATGCTCCATGCTCAGACCCCCGCTGGACTGCAGCATCACACAGCTACCAAGGCACATATCTACACCCCAAAATGTGTATGGGGACTCCAGCAGTCTCAATCTCAATAAACTTCAGTTAATGTGGTAATACAGAGGGGTTAATTTTATTTGCACTAATATATATTGAAAACAAATTGTGGGACTTCTCTCACAATGCAGAACTGTCTGTTTTCAGCCAGCTGTAGTTACAATCCTGGTAACAATGTCAGAGCCACAGGCAGAGAGTATTGACCAATGATTGAAGTCGATATACATGACATCAATGAAAGCATTGCATAGATTTTTCTCAGGGAAGCAAAAAATTCACAATTTGAAGGGTTGTGGTTAATCCTGTGCTTGCCCTCAATTCAGGAACTCAGGGGCATCAGTTCAAAATGCCATGATTTTTAATAAACATATTTTACCATGCCTCAAAAACTTACATAGGAACATGCATGTTTCTATGAGAAGTGTTTTGGTCCTCCTGTAGGCTTTTATCTGGCTAAATCTGCTCAATATATTAAATATAAACCTCAAAGCTGATCTGGCAGTGTTCATCGACTGAAAGCAGCTGATGCTCAAGTATCCTCTATTAAATGCATTGTTCTGTTTCCTGTGTATCAGAATACACAACCAAAAGGGATTTTTAATTCATTTTCTTAATATTATCTCTAATAAATTTGTGTTTCATTCGTTTATCTATTTATCGTTCTTCTGCGTCAAACAATTCCAGTTTGAAATCATACACCTTTCTCTCACGTGAAATCCAGCTGGAGCCACTGACCTTTTGGGAGTTACAAAGTCTAAGACTGTATTTCTCCCTTCTTACTGGGTGGTTCCTTGTTCACTGTCTCCATAAGCTGTTGATCCTGCACCACATTTCAGAGGTAAAGTTAATCTCATATCAACAGCTCATTTGCATCAGCACAGAGCATCCATGCAATCAGTCAGCAGCTCCTTGTTCCCACACCTTAGTGATGGATCTTAGCCCCATTCAGTCATGGTTGTCTTTTGTGTCCTTCCACTGCCGAAAGGATGAAACAGATGCCTCAGGGCAGTTCCTCCAGGAACTGGCCACGGGCCTGTTGGGAAGAGGACACTGACAGCAGTGCACAGCATGTTCAATGCTCTGTGTTCCAGGAGGGGTGAAAGTCCCACCAGGACACATGGGAGGAATCTGGAGGGGCCTCTCTGTCTCCATTGACTATTGAGGAAACCTCAATTGCTAGTTCAGACCAAGTACCTGGCAGCAAGTAGGAAGAATTCTCCCCGATGTCATGAGCACATGAGCTTGCTATAAAGGTGAGAGCTTGTGGAGAGTCAGCTCTTCTGCAGTAATTGCCTGCATCCATGCTCTTGTCCCCCATAAATGCAAAGTACCCTACTTCTCAGAGAAAGGTAACCTTGCATTTACCTCAGTAAGAACTTGCACACATGCAATTACTGCCAAAGCACTGTAAAATTATCCCCCAGCTGTCTCATGGTATCTTATTCAGGTGCCCATACCTTTAAACTCGGTGCTCCTGGCTTCCAGTTTTGCTAATACACCACTTCTCTTGCCTGCCACAGTTCACTGAGGCTGTGTAAAGGTGTTAGATCCACCTGCACGAACAGCCTGAGGCTTCGGTCTTATCAAGTATAGAAAAACCTGATCCCTGTCTGTGCAATCCTCCACTCTAAATTCCTGCTGGCAGTCACCTGGTCTCTTAACTTCCAGTTACAGGTCTGAGCTAAAGCCCGCTGAGGCTGTGGGAGCCCTTCCATTGATTTCCACGAGCTCTGGATCACTATTCCCTCTCAGCCACATATGTAGACAAATATCTGAACGCCTTCACCCAAGTAGTTCAGATAATCAGAGTACTATTGTATTTATATATGCCTTTAGAAAGGAAGACATTTAGAGAGATTATTTATTCTACTTCATGATTAAAAACAAACTACCTCCTTGTATGTGACTGGAAAGGGCTCAGAAGACATCTGTTTACCAATTTCCTACTGGTAACATCACCTCCACAGCAATAACTAAATCACCTTCACATTCCTCTCGGTGAAGCCATTAAGCCTAGGAACATGCTGTTTTTGGCAATACAGAAATCAAAGTGGTAGCACAGCAGAGAAGATCTGTGTTAAAGAACAAAAATCCACAGGCTGCTTCAAATATCAACAAGGAACCCTGAAATTTTCTATCAATTTCTTTTCATGGCCTTGTGACATTTTCAACTAAAAACTATATTGCTTAACATCAAGGCACTTTGAGAGAGCTTCAGTTGGAAAAGGTAATTTTTGAGTGAGACTCAGCAGAAAAAGGTAATTTTTCAGAGAGGTTCACTGGAAAAAGGTAATTTCAGAACCAATTGCTGCATTCTTTTGCTGTTATTTTGTCTCTTTTCTAAGTAGCCCTAATGTCATTCATGGGCACACTATGTCAATACATCAGTACTGGCTAAGTCGTTTGTGCAAAGTAAGTTTACAGAAACTGTAGCTTTAGGCTATGTTATTCCAGGACTGTGAAGATCAAACAATGCAATTTCACTTGGAAGTTTCATCAATTTTGCATCAATGTTGATGCCAGAGCAGGAGACCTGCTCACAGAATCATAATTCCATTCTGCTAAAACTTTTGTTTTTGATAAAGAATCTAATTTCATATAGTGATAGGTTATGCAGTAATACCATGTATCCATAATACCAGTCTACCAGAGCCATATTGCTTTGCTGTAAATTGAGGCGAATAGTGAAGAATTTTTAATAGCTGATCTAAACCACATCAATTTATACTGTTTTGGGATATGAAGGGCAACCTCCCCCCAGTTTTCGAATGCGGGTGTTATTATATGTTATTTGTACAAGTGGAAGAACAAGAACAACAAAAACCCCAGAGCTTTCATCTGCTTATTTTCTGAAAGCTTTGGAAAGGGAGTAATGTATTTCAGCTTTAATGGCTTGAAACAAAAATCTCTGAAAATTATTAGGCCCTTCATACACATATCCTTTGATTGTAACTCTATACAGAAATGAAATAAATCTTGCAATGTGAGACGCAAAAGTTGCACTGTGCAAGAAACATTACAAAGCCTCAAACTTTTAAGTAAAATAGCAAGAATGATGGTCAAAGAGTTAATTCCACCCTTTCAGTTATGCCTGCCTATATGCTGAATATCTGATTTTCATTAATTTCTTTTTGCTACCTAAACAAAAAGCCTATTCAGAAGAGTGTACTCAGTGCTTAGTGTGTGCACTGGGCATTGTGCTGGGATCCTGCACACAACATCCACCGCCGGCACCTCTGCAGTGAGACTGGCCACGGCAGGAACACGTCAACCCAAAGGCCAGGAACTGCCTTCAGTTTTAAACTGCTCAACTTTCTAAAGCTCAGTATCGGCTTCCTGCAGAAACAGGTGCAGGAACATCCCTTAGCTCAGCAGTCACATGCAGAACTGGGATGAGAGAGATAAATCTACTCCAAAGCTCCATATATCACTTACATATTATTGGTTCTGTATCTCCTGTTATTTAGGTTCATCTACAGCTGTCACAATGGTTTCCTGGAAGCACACAAACATGGGTCTTCTTACACCAGGAGCCATCAGGATACAGTATCGTAGTAGTTCAAACCCATTTTTGGAAGTTCAGCCTAGCTAAAGGGCATATTCATGAAAAAGTTATGTAGCATTTATAGATTTTTTTTTTTTTTTTGGAAACTACTCAGAAATGTGTGGATGAAATTTTCAAAGTAAAATACACGCTTTTCCAATCCATTACACTTCTTTTTTCCCCTGAGCCCCAGTAGCTACCTTTCTGCCACATTCCCAGGAATACACAGGGCAAAAAGGGGGCAGGAGTCATCTCAAAATCTATTCCCTCCTTCAAACACACGAGCAGTTGTACAATTACTAAAAACAAACCTTCTTAAAAGGCCGGTCCATCCTGCAGCTGGCACAGGCCTGCTGTAGCTCAAGTCCTGGGCACTCATAGTACCTGAGTATGGGGCAACTCTACTCCTCTGCCACCCTGTAAAGAGAAACTCATTCCCAGAGTGGCCCACGCTGTTCTGTCACCACACACAGCAAAGTTCAAAACTCTTGCCTAAAAGAAAGACAAGAGCCTGAAACTCCAGTGCATAAGCATAGGCATACCTTTTTTGTAAGCATACGTATAGTCTGCACCTTAACTGGTTTGGGCAGCAGTTTCTGCTGTAGGGCTTGTTCCTTTCTACAGCAAGCAACTGTAATGCTGGGTGGGGGTCTGAGCACTCAGTGTTTCTTCCTCCTACCCTCGCTTCTACTGTCCTCACATCAGGGCTTCAAGGGAAGGACTGTGATTGCTCACATCTTCCAGGACTATTTCTATGTCAAAATAGGCTGCACTCTTCTTTTCTCATCTGTTGGTTGATTCAGATTACGTATCTTTCTAATTTATTTTTAATTTGAAGGATGAACATGCCTACCAGATCAGAAAAAAAGAAATCAGACTAATCATTCCAAGGTAGAATTGAAAAATGTACTCATTTAGAGTTTCAAGTGTGGTAGTAATTTCACTTCAAAAATATTTGCTTCAAGATGTAGGCTACAGGACAGAATATTTGGCCTTCAGATTGTCTTATGACTTGTTGCTTTTAACTCCCACGAGCATGGCAGGTGGCCAGCCTGCCCAAGGTACACTCTCAGTAAATCCCATCAACAACATGGGTTTATTAACAGAGCCTAATGAGAGAGATGTATAGATGGAGAGAGGTACCATCAGATGTGGAGCACCCCGATGGCTCCTGTTGCTCTCCATCTCCGCTCCCCTTGGAAAGGACAGCTTTTGCAGAGAAACCTTTTGCCATGAAGCAAAATTTCCAAAGAGTGAAAGGGGAGCAAGGGTCTCTCTTAAAGTTTGTCACAGCTAAGGAGGATGAGTCATCTGTGCTGTAGGAGCAGTGCGCGCTTGCTCTTTGGGTGGAAGAGCTGCATGACCTCCCGCTGCTGCTCTCGCCTGCATAGGCCAGGGTTGTGCTGTGTATTTGGGTTGCAGGTCTACCCGTAGCCCGTCACTTGGCAGAGAGAACGAACACCAGGAGGACAATCGATTAGTGAGGGAGGGCAAAAGTCTGCAGCACAGACTTAAGGCATTTTATTTTTGCTTTCTGCTTTCTTTTTATCTCCTCTTGCTCATGTGTCTGGCTGGGTTCCCTTTATTCTGCGGCTGTGGTGTGGAATGCTGATGACAATGTGGCATTCAGTTTAGGGGCAGTACATGCAGGTTGTGAGTCTCTGAACTTTAGGAGGAAAAAACAGTGGCTACTGTGGTTTTATGGCTGAAAGATAATGATACTTTACTTCTTGACACTTATTTGAGTAAGGGATGTCGATATACATCGAGTCCTACTGTATATGTTCGAGCAACACAAAGCAGGTATCCAAGGGAGCAGTAGCACTTGTAACTGGTAGCTCTTTCGTGTTTTAATGTTGCCCCATTTTTATGACTTTTTCCTCAAATCCTGTAGTTAAGGGCAGTTGCTAATTTGAGACTATGTGGTGCTATAAACATAATCCAAAGTTGGGGTGATCCTGGGACCCAGACTATGTGCACATATCAGACTATGTGCTCAAAATTTCCCTGAACTGCCCAGTGCTGGAGACCCCCGTCTTTCGGGTCACAGTAGGAGTCCAAGGCTTGGTTGTTCCTCAGACCTTGCCATGTTGAATCACGCAATAGGTTTCAGGCAATCTCAGCATGAAGCCAGCCTCTAGGGACATCACCTATTAATATATTCTTAATCAGCATAAACAAGTGCACAAAAATGCAGAGCAAGACTTTCAAGACTGGCAGTACTGGGCCTGCCTTAGTATCTAGTCTCTGACAGCCATTAAGAGAGGAGCACTTAGAGGAAGCCAACATGCTGACGTCAATGTGCCCAAAAAGGCTGATTTTGCAGAAGTGGTAAGCATGCAGACATGGAGCATCCAAACATGCCGCCACTCACTTTCAAAATCCTAAATATAAAAAGGGCGCAGTTCAGGTCAAATTGAGAGGAAAATAACCATACCAAGGAATTTGAAATTCTATATTATAATATTATGTGCAAGTACCTTTACTATAAATAATATTTATAGATATATGTACACACACATTTATGTGTTTATTTATTTGTGTGTGAGTATATATATCTATATACACAATCTCAATAAATCCCATCAATAACAGGGGTTTATTAATAGAGCCTAATGCAGACCAGGGAAAGATGCCTATAACATTTATATATTATATAGGAGGTGCCTACAATTTTAAAAAATATATGTATTATATATATATAATGGAGGCAAGGAGGTGGGAGGAGGAACTGAAAGAGTGTGAGAGGGAGGTTATATTGGAAATGCAAACAGACCACCAGCCCAGGGGGTGAGAGATGCTCCCATTACTTACCTGGAATATGCTGATGGCCTCAGCCCAAGTCCTGACAGACATGTCTGCCACGTCACTTCAGTGGCAAGTCTTGTCACAAATTGAGGGCACATTTGCTCGCAGCCAGCAAATAAAGCCAAAGACCGAATGGCTATGGAAGCATTCTTACCCTGGCTATTAATTTAGGGTCTCTGGTACGTCCCAGGTCCATGGGCGACGAGGACTATCGAACTAGCATCTGTCAAACCAAACACTAATTGCGCTGAGACAAATGGAAAAATATAATTTGCAGGTTTTGTCACGTGGCAAAGTACAGTATGATGACCTGGCTGAGAAATACTTGCCTTTGGTTTCTGCTTCCCATGGAAAGCACGTTCTATTAACATTTATGTTTATAATTATCCTGCAATTTTATTTAGGTTCAGTGGAACTGAGGCAAAACATGGCACTTTTCTCACAGATCCGAGCAGCTGATGGGCAAAGGTTAATTTGTCAGTACATGGACACATTAGCTTGTCACATCTGTTATTAATTGCAAACAGATATATTAGTCTAATTAAACATTGCAAAGGACTGACCTAAATTGTTCAATGGTCTGTAGCTACATATATTCTGCTATTAACACACTTCATGTTTCATGTTTAGCTTTTGCATACTGATGAGAAGTAGCATTCTTAATTGTAAAGCTAGTTATGTGTCTTGCAGTCACCACTTACTGCTGGTACAGTTAATGTGCTCCAAATGTAAAAATAAAACACATGTGACACAGCCATGTGAATTTTCTGTCAAATAGCAGCCATTCCTCCTCTGCCGTCTCCATTGCTCGCCTTCCTAAATGATTATTTTCCTTGGCAGCTGTCTAAGTGGCTTGTCGCAGTCTAATTTCAAAACTCATTATTAGGACAAACAGTTGCAGCGCATCAATAGCCCATCAGGATTAATTAAACTGGGAATCAGCAGCTGACTGTTAATCAGATCATTTGCAGTTGATCAGTGTAGGGACTATCATCAAGATATTACTGTAGTCATTTTTTATTATGTGTCCACAGCTTGTAACAAACCCAATAATGACTTGGTACAAAATATTTGCCTTGCAAACAGCAGCTTCTTAGCAAGTGTTGGGCAGCGCAATTACCGCTTCAAACAAGATAAGCCCCAAACTGTACATTCATGACCTGATTCACTTTGTCCTACTGGCTTTAGATGCTCCATTGCACAGAAATAAGCAAACCTCTCTTTTGCAGGAGGCGTATTTGGAGTTAAAGCGCAAGTTAAAGCCCAGTGCGTTACATCCTCTACTTTTGGTCTCAACTTTGCTAAATCACAAACAGTTTCCTGAAAATGCACAGAAGGAATTTTTTATACTAACACTCCTATTTCTATTGTAATTCTCTAGAAGGAAATATATTTAAAATGCTGAAGAACTGTATCTGCACATATAATGTGTGACCAATACAATCTGTTACGATGACATACAAAACCTAGGAAATCTTAAAATCACTAGTGAAAAAGAAACAACCTACAGAAAGAAAACCAATTCCATTACATTCTATAACACAGATTCTTTCTTCATTAAGAAAATTAACAGATGTTTCCTAAAGACATGGTTTGCCTAAGTACTTCCCAGACAAGTACCTCATTTTTAACTTAATAAAGCAATAATTTCTAAAAAGTTCATTTTTATATGAAAAGACTGTGATCTGACAGGATTGAAAAGTACCTTTAGCTTGTAGAGTGGCTTTTCACAAAGAGAGCTGGTGCCTCTGGGAATAGCTCCTTATTTACTCTTTGGAGCAAACCCAAACATAAATGGGAAGTTGGCAAAGGGCAGACACACAGGGAAGTTTATTCCTAATGGAAATGTCAAAGAAGAAGGTTTCTGTATCAGTTCCTTCTGTTGTGTGGACAGACAGGTATGGGACCACGGCAGCTAATGAAAGATCATCTGAAGGGGTAAAACAAGAGAGAGTGTAATTCAAAGCAAGTCTGTGTCACAGAGAGTATAAAATATATGGATGGAAACTTTCAGCTTCATCATCACATAAACAGAGTCAGTGCGGAAGTGATATATTTGCTCCTCTTTGCACACATGGCAGGCAAGAAACAACCATATATTTATCTACTATACATACAGTTATTAATAATAACTAGTAACAAGATGATGGACTGTGGGATTTGTGGGAGACCATAGAAAAAGAAATCCAGTCAAAGTGAATTTCTTGAGGAAAGCCAGTGCCCCAGACAAGGCAGGAGGAGGCATCACTTTTGATACATGTCTACATGAAAACAAACCAGGAGGTACGAAAGGCTGCATGTGTACGTGCACTCTACTCACAAATGTTTTTTAAAGAAGCAGTATATCAACCAGCAAGCTTTTTTGTTCCTATCTCTGCAGTCTTCGTGGAGTTGAGGAGATACACAAATTCCTCTGCATACTATTTTTGGTGATGCCCTTGTGCCTTATAAATCCTTGAGGGCTCCAAAGAGCAACTTGGACCTTGCTTTGGGTCATCCTTATGCCAAGGTTGCCTGCTCCAGGAGACGGAATGCCACAAAACAAACCTCTGCTGCTAGCAAGTTCCACACTGAGCACAGAGCCTGACAGGACTCCTACAGTCTTCTCCTACCCCTGGCTGGTGGCTCACCACATTTCCAGGTATCCAGTGATCCTTCCCTGCCCATGAAGGGCAGCCACCAATGTCTCCTCACTTTGTTTCATCCCTTGTCATAGCCAAGGTGAGAGAACAGCTCAAAACCGACTTCCAGTGGTCAAGATCCCCTCAGGGCCATTAGGAGAAGGACAGCAGGCACTGTCCCTAAAAACCAGTGTAATTTGAGCATGTTGTAAAGGCTCCAGCCTTTTTTGGTAAACTGTATTTCTGCACTTTAATCAGCATTTTTCCTGTTGCAGCCAGGGGAGAAGTCTACCCAGGACCCAAACGTCTACTCGGGGCAGCAACGCTAATTTTAATACGTGCCTGGTGGCTTCATTATCTGAGATTACAAAGATGGTTAAGTAAAATGACATACTTTATGTTGTTTAGCCAACAGAAAATACCCCTTGGTGTGAGGAGAGTAAGGAATGTGTCATTCCTCAGCACGTTAAGGCAGAAATAAGAAGCTGGTATTAGAAGAGGAAAAATCCCAGCCCTGCTGTTTCTTGCCACCCTATCAGCCTCAGTGCCCTAGGCAGGAGCTGTGTCTGCTGGCACTGGAGGGCTGCCCCCAAACAAAGTGCACGCAAGCAGCTTATAACACACATGCCCCGGGCACTGTGGTTTAGGTGACAACGAGGTCGACTCTTTACATTACAGATTTAAATAAGGCTCAATTTCTGACTTCTGCTGTACCAGAATTAGAGTTGTTCGCTGTTAGGAGACAATTTGGGAAATGCACGTTTTCTTTTAAAGTATATGACATGCCTGTTCTCCTTGATGATAATCGCTGGAGGAGCTGTGGAGGCCACGGTGACTAATGTTATGCCCATATGTTCTGGATGCAGCCAGTAGCACAATAATTTTTTTGTGGGCAATCTTTGATCAGCTTCTGACACTGATGAGATGGAAATTAAATTTTACATGCTCTAATGGCACAGTCTTGAGAGCACATAACAAAATTACAAAAAGAGACACAGCACAAGAAACTGTATAGAATCTGCCTTCCTGCAGCCTGCTAAAGTTCACTGGCTGGTGAAATGCTTGTGAGGTGGAAAGGACCAACTCCTGCCCCTTTTCCAATCATGTACTCCAAATGTATTCCAGACACTGACATATGAGAGAAATACACAGCAAAAAAGAGATATGGCCACATGGTTTACCTTTAATGATTGGCCATGTAAGCAATGCCCATCTGGAGATGGAAAGCCATCAAGTACATGCATAATGGTTTATGCTGTTTTAGAAACAGCCAAAATACAAATACAATACAATTTTCAATCCAGGTGTCTCATATCACTGCTGTGAAACACAAGCACCCATGTACAGCAATCCTTTTTCATGGAAAACTTTGCAGCACTGCTTTGCTTTGAGACAGAGGAAGGTGTTTCCTAGTCACATTATTGATGTTGCCACTAATGAGAACATGTGGCTACCACAGCAGCTAGCAGAAAACAACTCAGCTATATGGCAGCCCTGCTCCTCACTCAGATACAACCTGGCAGAGAAAAGTAGCCCATCTTACCTAAATTGCTGCATAATGGCGGAATCTGGTATAAAAAGATGATCTCTCAAAGCTGTCTTTCTGTTCCTTTGGTGGCTATATTTAAGATACAGTTTGCCTTTAGTGAATGGCTTTTTCCTGGTGAACAGCCAGGGATATCCAGGACCCGGACCAGGGCAAAGACGCAGCATCTTCATCCTCCACAACACAAAGCGCATCCTGCCATACCCTGCTGTCATGTCTCATCATGGTGGAGAGTAATGTTAGCCAGGTAATTCAGCTGGTGGTGGGTCTGAAAAGTGGTATTGGCTCCCCAGACACCAACTCTTTTGATATCATCTTTAGCAATAAAATCTACTTGTTAAAAAAAGGCACACGATTATTAATAACAGTGATTTACTGAAATACAAAAGAGAGCTAGACAGGCGAATCTGAGAGAGATTACGAGTGAGGCTGTCATCTACCCAGAGCAACTGCTTGGGGTATGGGAGACCTGGTTCTGGTCTTTCCCATGCTGGGATGAGATCAGCTGGCAAATGTCCCTCCATACTATACCTCTCTCTCCTACCCCCTTTTCCCAGAGGAGATCTAGGTTCCTACTGTGCAGAACCAGATGTTGGGAATCCTACTGAGTTCTGTAGCATAGGGAAACCATTCCCCCCACATAATACAGCTGAACCCATCTTATCTTCAATAAACAGCTAATAAAGATACCTTAATTGCAATAACTTGTAAGAAACATGTAGATTTTAACCTAAGCTCTAGTAATTGTAAGCATTTTTGAAGAGCAATATTTTTA
>VXBJ01000041.1:741442-768187 GCA_013400055.1 Nycticryphes semicollaris
ATGACCCTCTGTTATTCTTGCCACTGACTTTACCAGTGTTGCCCTTTTCACTCTATGTAAGGATTTTTCTGCTTTCTGGAAGATAGGTAAGTGCACTGTATATATTGCACATAAAAAATATAAAAGGTGGGAATTACATTTTCTCCAAAGCTAGCTTGGAACTCAAGAATCACAGTTGATCAAATTGATTACCAATAGAATGCAGACAAATACCGGTTAAAAGGTCAATTTAAAAAGCAGATTTTTTTTTTTTTTTTTAGGCTGAACATCCAGAAGAGCCAGAGCTAATTAAGTACTATAATGTGGTAATTCCTCCAGTGTTTCAGCCTAAAGCTCTGGTAGGATGTGAGCGGGCTTCTATCAGCCACATGGATAGCAGTGGCTTCTCTGTCAGATTTGGGTCTTTTTAGTCCCCCAACTCAACACAGTGTGTTGGGTCCTTCATGCCCAGTGAAGCCTCAGGAGCAGGGCTGGGTCCTCCAAGCGTCAGGAACGAATGGTCAGGTGTGGCCACACGAAGAGAAGCCAGAGAGGGACTGTAGCAATGAGACCAATGTATTCAAAAGAAGGGAGGTGGTGTATTTGCTGCCAGACTACCACATATCAAAAAGAGATTGAACCAGGTCTGCACAAAACCCCTTCCCAATCAAATATATACAGTTCATGTGTTTGTGTATATGCTAAACTATTTTCATGATGAAGACAAAAGACTAATATTGTAATTTTGCCTGCAAACCCAATATCTAAATTCTGTTTGACTAGATGAATATACATTACATTATTTAATAAGTTGAATAAATAAAGGAAGTGGCTTAAAAATAAAGCATTTAATTTTTTGAGAGTTTGACTGTATTCAGCCTCAGCCTGTATTATTCTCTGAGAGCTACAAAACACAACTGTAGTCAGATATCTTTGGAAGGGAAACTGATTTTCCCTTTTTTCCCCTACCAGTTTATAGAAACAGCCATATATAAATAACATATACTGGGTAACAGAGCGTTTTTAAGCATCTTGTTCTTGCCTATTGTTATTTAGCTTTTGTGAAGCCATAGTCCTGAGAACAATCTGTGTTTTAATTTTACAAAACATGATCTTCACATCTTTGATTTTGTTTAGCTGTTGTGGAAATAAGGAGAGAAACATGTCTATTACAGCGGGAGAAGTTAACATACCTAAATGGCAGTTCTTTTATAAAGGGAAGGTTGTAATAAGTCATGTGATTTAGAGTAAAGGCAGCACAGTGTGCAATGGGAGCAATTTTCTGCCCCTCAAACAGCACTTCAGGTGATGTTGTTCATCTTTCTGTGACTCGCTGTGTCAAAGCATGCCCAGAGCAGAGGTGTTCAGGGACCTGACAAGCCGTAAGTGTCCAGCTGAAAAACCTGGGAGATATCCCAGGGCTCAAAGAGTTCACTTTTTCAGTTGCTCTGATTTACTTCAGAATGCACCTTTAGGGAATTTATGTCTTCCATGCCTTTAGTTTCCCATTTCCTTTCTTGTCATCTTTAAAAATCCATTAAAGATCACAGAGACAGTTTCTCCGAGCTTCCATTTCTGAGGGGTTGTGGAGCTCCATAAAGCGTGCAGTTCCAGAGGTGAACTGACTCTTTTACTCTCCGCACCTTGATGTTGTTAGGATGACATTTTAATTATAGGTGGTGGTTACAGACTGAGAAAACATGCTGAATCCAACAGGGAAACAAACAGTTTTCACTCATAAGGACTTAATGAAGACTAGCTAACCAGTCCCCTTCCATCTAAACAGGAGAACACTAAAATGCAAGATAAAATGAGGGCTTTGGTTTCTCAAGGTGTTTGTTCGAAAGATTTAAAATTATAGGAGTCCTATGTTTGCCAAAAGCAATCATTAGACTTTTAAGGTGTTGCTGAAATAAAAAAGAAAGTCGCTTCCCTTAATAATAGCTGCAGCTGCAGTATTCCAGTTTGCATTTGCATTTTCTATACAAAACATTCAGTTAGTCAGGTATGATGATTGGTATTTCACCTATTTTACAATATTGTTACAAGTTTCCCTACAGTAGTGTAAGTTTACATTAAAATGCCACACCACCCTTGCTACCGTTAATTTAGATTTGTCTATCACTGTGCATGCTTGCTGCTTTGCCCTAGGTATTATAATAACTCTACTCTGCTTGTCATTTCCTGCTAACATTGCCTCACCTGTAAAACTGCAGCAGCTCTATTTCAGCTTCCCCAGTTTCTGCCATCACCTTACCTATTACAGTAGAATAAAAGAACATTTCTCGGGTGCATTCATAGGTATTTTCATCGTATTTCAAATGCATTCGGACAATTGCTGCGTATTTGCACTGAAACAAATGGAATAATTCCCTACCTCTCTGTATGGAATATTTCCTTCCCTGTTCAAATTACAGCCAATCTCTATTTATGCAGAATTGGAAGGCAATGCTCCCACATACATGCAGAGCTATTTGTTTCATTGATATATGTATCTTATCGTAAGCGTATGCATGAATATGTTTGTATTCATATATGTTGTTTTTTTTTAAATATGCAGCATTTCCAAAGCACTTACATTTAATAGAAAACCCAGAGTTTAAAGTGCAAAATTTAAAGAGAAACGACAGGTCAGGTCATTTGGATATGGACTCATTTTAAGGTAGCAAAAGTAGCACGTCATTAACACGAGACCTTGACTACACACACTGTCTGTGACTGCACCAATTACTCTAACTGGACAAGAGCAACCAGATTAGCAGGACTGCCAACGAGACTGGCTGTGTAAGTGGACCAGCCATGGGGCACAATCTCTGCATATTTTGGGGCTGCTGAGCTTTGCCCTCCTGCTATTTTGGACAGAAAATAACCCCTTCTGGTACATTTTTCTGTTGCTAGAAACCTGCAAGAGCAGATGCTGCAGTCAGAGCAATTTTACTTGCATTAAAAAAAAATAAAAAATAAAAAGTCTGGTGGTATTAAATGTATCACTTGGTAGCAGGATGCCAAGAGGGGCTCCCATCCTGCCCTGGCTCTGAGTAGAGCCCCATCAGCGGGTACCATGCCTCTTCGTACTGGGGAGAGTCTGCCTCCCCTAGTGCACTTGGAGAAGACGCAAAAAGTTAATTTATTAACCCATGGGGGGTGGGGAACAAGCAATGCAAACAATAAAAGGCTATGTGTTAACCTATGTGCATACCTTGATGGTTCCAGATTTAGCCACACATGCTAAATTAGACCATTAGACACTGTAAAGCAAATGGTGCACTGAAATGCTATCACAGCCTTGTAATTTATACTATGTTATGCAGGGTAGAATAAGTTTCTCATAGTAAATAGGGTCTCATTGGATGACTGGTCTCTAACAGTACATTTTCACATAATTAAAGTGGACACGGTTTAGAAAAATGAAAATGCTAGAATGTAAGACTCAGCTGCAAATAATATTAAATGGCATTATCAATAACAAAGATCCCAGGGTTTGCATATTAATTGTAAGAAGGTGCTAATTTGAGTGTTTTAAGCTTGCATTCACAAGCTTGTTTACATGCTTTGTTCCACCTGGACCTGTTTGGAGGTTTGTCAAAAACCTAACAAGCAGAAAAAGATTGCATTTGAAAATACACATACATGTTTAATTAAGCCAGGGCCACCGAACATTCCTCAATATATTTAGCTGTTGAGATTTAAGCACCACCAGAGCATCAGGCATTATCACCTTTTGAAGTACTGCAGAATCTTTAATATTTAAAGCACAAAGCAGACTTTAATATAAAATTCTAGCAGACCACAGAAGATTAAAGACGCATTATAAATGTGACAGTTTGTAAATGGAACACCAGTATTAAAGGGAACCCCCCTGATATTTTATAGCATATTTTTCAGGTGTATACTAAATTATAAATACAATTAAATAGCAGTAATTATTCTCAGGGAGGGGATGGCAGTTTAACTACTCTAGAAAATAGTGATTAACTATAATGTAGGAAAGTGGTAATATGTGTTTTACCACACTGTTCTTGGAGCCAAACTTCACACAGAAGTAGAGTCTTCAGTTAATTTAAAACCACCCTAGGGCCCTACATCCATGGGCACGATGTCTTCCCTTCCATGAGGAGGGTTGCTTTCTTGGTGTCTAAACCTCTTGGCTTTTGCTTAAACTATACAGCTGTTCTCCATTACTGTAGATGCTGCTGATGTTACTGCAAATTGCAAGGGAGGGAGGGTAGCAGGGAGACCCCAGAGGAGTTAAACTAGTACCTCCTGAAGAATTTTAATCCCAAATTAAGGTGGACGAATGCTAGCTCTTCACAGTCATGCAGGGAATTTTGAAAGGCAGGGAGCAAACCTTACTGTACACCAAATTAAATTGGTAATCATCTGTATCGAGATCAACAGGACTTATAATTAATAGTTGCACCAATCCTTTAATTCAGTAAATAAATCCCATAGGACCAGAATTGCCCCATTTCTTTACTCGGATCTGTTTTTACAGAGGGATAAATACCCGTGGGAATGATGGCAACTGTTAATAATCTCAAGATTTGGAGCAGACTCTCTGCTTACCACCTCTCGTGGGGAGTTGAAATAGGCCCCTAAAGTCAGAATAGAGTTCTCCTGGAGAGGGCAGGCTGATGGCAGCCCAGTGCAGTGGGCAGCACAGGGACACATCTCCTCCACGGCAGCCAGGATTTTAATGCAGGCCTGCCAGAGGGAGGCTGCTCTAGGAGTACATCTCTCAGGACTGAGACTTGGGTGACATTTTTCAGTCCTTGTCTTTCTGCATGCCCCTCGACCCACTTCCCTCTAAGAAGCAAACTGATGGAGGCAGCTCTTTTTATTTTCATCTGTCAATTCACAATATTTGTCTGGATTTTGTTTAGGAGACCCTCAGACAAGGGTTTAGAAATTTGCATCTTTGCAGGGGAGGTCTCCCTTTGAAGACCATCTGCATCTAGACATTTTCACCCTCACTGGAGAGCAAACCCCTGAACATCAGACATTTTGGGAAGCTCTCCACAGCTTGAGGTAGGGGCTCAAGACTACCAATGGAGATGTTGGCAGAAGCCATGATTCCTGGACTGCATTTCTCTGGCCAGAGCATTTCCTACTCACTCCATCCCCACCTAGGATTTTGCCTGTTCCAGGTTGCAGTGTTGAGATCCATGCCCAGATGTCATTTAAACTCTGTTGGCAAAATAAGCAGCTCTGATGATAGCAACAACAGTTTTAAGGCACACCACTGCATGAAGGGCCTTCTAATATGCTCTCCAGTACAAAAGCTTAGCTTCTTATTTTCACTTTTATTATCAAAAAAGGAAAATATAACTAATGTTATCCAACGGAGTACTTTAAAACAGAATTTTCAAATAAAAAACACAAAGACATCTTAGTTATATTATTCATTGCAGAAATAAAAAATAAATTATACATAGTCTCCTAATAGAGAGAGATTAAAATAGATAAATAATGAAAAGATTACAATAGCTGTATTTCTCAGGGTCTAGTTTATATCGTTAACCTAAGTACTGTACACCAGACATGATTAGGCACACTACTCACATTAAAAATGCAGTGCATCTGCTATTCATAGCAGCAATACCAGATCCTGTTTTCACCAAGGCTTTGCAGGAGCACATATTCTATGCGTTGGCATAAGCACACCAGACTGTACCTCACATCTACATGGGATTTTTTTCTTGCAAGGATGGCAAAGGTATGCCAAAAATGAAGGTTTGTGCTAAAGAAATGGGGCTGTTGTTAAGGTGATGGTTCAGTTGTTTGTAGTGGAATTTTTGGTTTTGCTAAATTACTTCTTTTTCCATGTACCATACACTCTAACAACATCTCCCCTTCACTGTGGGTTGCAGCTTGTCTGGAAACAAGGACACCTCTACCGGCTTTCAGAAGATTTTAAAGAATTATTAAATACACGATTTAATAAACTTAGCAAAAAAATCACCCCAGCTCACAAAGCAAAATCCCTACCACACAATAGCCAGCAGCTCCACAGGCACACTGTCTACCAGGGATGCTGAGGGTCCCTGTTGAATCCTCTCCCTTGGCATATCTGCAGGCTTTCACTTTGGTCCAGGAACTGCAACCTGGAGAAAAAGGAAGCTTCACTCAAACCTGCCATGTTCATTCAAAAGAAAAATTGGCTTAAGCAAATGGGTGTTTTGTAAAGAAAGGTGGCTTAGTTTTAAAAGACATTCAAATTCTCCATTAGTTCAGCCTTGCCTTTTGATGCCCACTATGCTGGTCTGAGCTGATAGGAAGCAGCCCTGTCCCCCAAGACAGGGCAAGCTCCCTGGCCAGACCTGCCAAGGGGCTCCTCCAGAGGAATTGTTCTCAGTCTTCAGACCCTCAAACCATCCCTGGATTTCCAGGGTGATTTCGCCTATCTGAGCAGTCAGCTCAGCATCCCACCGTCTCAGTGCACTGATTTCATTTTACCCCTCCATTAGCTTGTGCAGGGTTTAGGAACCATTGAACAATACCAGCATCAGTGTAGATCCTACTGGGTGTGCTTGTGAAGAAAAGGCTTTCTTGGTGAACATTTCTGCCTTTAATGATTGAAATTATGATCTTAATCTGCTTGTTAAACCAGTATTTAAATGGCTAGAAAGTGTTTTATAATCTCCAGTGCAAGGGCCCAAATCTGTTGATATTGCAAGTGTCATCAACGTTCAGCAGCATGGCAGCTGTCACCAGGCAGTTCAGAAAGGCTTATTTAATTGATACTTTCCATTTCAAATACAATTTGCAGTCGGCATGTGGTGAGAAATGCATCTCACCATGCAAATTTTCATGATGCTGGAGCACAAAAGAAAGGGGGCTGCTTTTCTTTTGTGAAAAAGCTTGAAATGTAGCCTAGGAAGCAGAGTACCCAACTCTTTATGTGCAAGTTGCTTTCATTTAAATCAAATAAACCACACTAAATCCCAGATTATTTATTTCTGTATATGAAACAGCACATGTGGCAAAACGTAGAAAGTAGCATGCTAATTTTGCAAATGGGAGGCCCTGTTTAGCTACGAGTTTTAAACTGGTGTCTGCAATTCAAGCCTGAGCCAGGAATTTAATTTAGGTTAGATGGCTCCAAAATTCTCCAGGCCTTCCTAAGGAGATTTTTTTTTTGTGCTAAAATAACACAAATCTCACAAGAATAGCCAATTTCGCTCTTTCACCGTTGAAGGTCAAGAGATTTTAGCAAACACAACTCCTATGACTTTTTCCATGTAGTTTAATTAATAGAACCTAAGGGTAAGCAGAACCATTTGACCATCTGAACTGACATCTTCTGCATCACAGCCCATTGCATCTTACCCAGCTGCCCTGCACCAAGCCCAATAACTTGCGTTTGGCTAAGCCATAACACTTCTTTTCTTTCCTGTAAGAGACCTTTTCTCTGAACTGCACCTTTCTGTTTCTAAGGACAACTATGCCTGCCTGCAGGGGCAAGTGCCACGTTGCAAGACAGGGCTTTGAATAGAAACACACAGACACATGCGCTTAGCACTCAGCTGTACCGATGTGACTTTATCTTGGTTTGCTCCTCCTTTTAATCTATGCTAAAGAAAAAAAAAAAGCCTTTCAGATTTTAAAATACGTAGCTAATTTTTATGCCTGAGGTGATATTACAGCCAGACTGAAACCACAAGAACAGCTCATGGATCCCATCAGCGCAGCCTCAGCCCTGGCCATGGTGAAATCCTGAAGCTGAATGCAGCCTCCTCAGTCTCTGCTTGCACCTCCTCCAAGAGGTGACTTCACCATGTCCTGAGCCTGCTTAGCCCTGTGCCAGAGGGCAAGTGGCCTGCCAAGGGCAGGACCTACCATGGGCTGTGCCCACTGCACAGGAGTGCACTCCCTGGAGAAGTCAGTGGGACTTCACATGCCCATCTGTGAGTCCACCTTTGCTTTATACCTCCATTTTAGGGAGCGGTGTTAAAATGAGAGCTTAGATTGGAAATTCCTATGACAACTTTTCATGCACCTCATCCGAAACAGCCCTGTCCAGCCTTTCCCATCCCCGGTTTAGCAGACAAAGCGGTGGCTGAAATCCTTTTTAATTCAAACATTGCTGAATGTTCTTCTCGAGACACGACAGCGCTCCCGGCTCCCTCCCCCTCCCCGTATCTTGGGTGAGCACATACTTAGATCCCCCAAGCACAGTGATAATTTCTCCTTACCAGCAGAGCCAGTCATTATTTATTATATCACTCTCTCACTTCTTCAGTCTCTCCTAGTGGGAACATTGCAGTGGCTGCTGGCTAGAAAATTAGCCAAGGGAACTTCTTCTGTTGGTCTCTTTCCTCATTATACTAGTAAAAAAAATTTAACTGTGACATTCTCGCTCTCTCTGTATATATATATCAACGCAGGTTGGAAGCACACTGTAGGGGCTAATAGTGAGTAATTTAACTGTGGCTCTCTCACACGTTTTACCCTCATTCTTTCTCCAGAGTAGCAGCAGAAGAACAGTGTGTTCATGTAGTGTTGCTCCACATTATAAGCAGAGCTTGCAAGTTTATGTCAAATCTCACTCTTTCCATAAGGTTGTTTTTCTTCATGTGGATGTGATGCAATTTCTTCCAGTGTCAAGGGGCTGCCATAAATTACAGAGATATTCAGGTAATCCTTAAAGAAAAGTTTTGGTTCTTTCCCCACTTCTTTAAAGTGCCTTTAAAAAAAAAAATAAACAAGGGGAACATCTGACTGGAAGAAAGTTCTGCATATGCACACACACACACACTGTCAATGATGTGCTGCTAAGAGCCATTATATTAATGTGCGTCCAGAGAGGTAATTCTCTTAAGTTAGGAATAGACTTGTCTACAGTGACTACAGAATTGTTCACTGCTCAGACAGGAGCCATGTGAAGCATAAGATAGAGGAACACTTCTTATGTCTGCACTCATGTGTCCCACAGCATAGCTTAGGCCAGCGATCAGATCTGGTTTCATTTAAAGAAAATTAGAAGGGGTTTCTGTGCTCAGCTGTTCAGAAGAGTTCTATGCATGATCACATCACTATTTTTACATGTTGGGATATATTTGTGTCAAATGCATGCGTTCATCTCCATGGGGAGAACATCCACACTTTATCTGGTGGATAAGGAAAAAGGATTGAGTAATTTTCTCAAATAATGATGTATTTGGGAATGGTCACAACAAATCATATAACTCTCCACAGAATCCCTTCTAGAAACAAACGCAAAGGGAGACTGCGAATGGCAGCATGACAAATGCTCAAATTTCTTGGAAACCTTGGATTTTGATATCCCTGTTTTTGACCCAGATCCATCATATATAAATACATATTCTGCTAGGAATACACTTCTGTGACTTGTGGTAAGGTTTATAAAAAGATAAATCTGCTTAAATATTTTGCAGAACGTGTAAAACTTGAGGTTAGGGCTGAGAAAAAGATGGAAACAAACTCACTTTTTCTTTTCAACCCAGCTAGCTTTTTGGCAGTGAAGCACTGCCGACTACAGCTGTGTAATTCTTTGTCTATACTGGATGCCTTCAAACCTTTTTTTACTTCCTAAATCAGACCACTGGTCTTGATGACAGCTATCGTTAACAGGGAGCAGTCTCCCCACCCTGCACTGACTCTGCATGTCCCCACATGGCACCAATGGACACCTCTTCTTGCCTGGTCCTCTCCTCCCCGGATCATCCTCTGCGTGCAGCCAGCTCGCATGCTGCCACGGTGCGTAATTGGCTGGGTAACTCCATGTACCTAGCAACACAGATGTCAGATGCTGGCTCTTGCCCATAGGGAAGGAGGACAAGGACAGTAAACAAAGACCTCAGTGTCCTCCATTTTGGAGCGCCTGCTGTAAGTTTTACTCTCTTCACTTTGAATTATAGTGGCAGTGCTTTGAGCAACTACATCTGAAGTACTCCAGCAACATCACACTCTTGTTCCACCACCACTCTGATGACCACCAGTGTAATTCAAAGAGAAAGAGTAAAAACTCACCTCTAGGTATAAAAAAAGAGAGAGAGTTTATTCCCTGCCAGAAGAAACAATACAACCAGAATTATGGCAGTTTCTACCCTGAACTGTAAAACTAATGCTTTCTGTTAGCCAATGAATAAAACTGTCCTTTTTCAGGAAAACCATCTTTCACACTTATAATATTATCTTTACACTAGATGCTGAATACACTGGTTTCTTATGTCTAGCATCATTTTTTTTTTTACTGCGGAAAAAGTAATGGTGGAAAACAAAAAAAAGCATTTTTGGCTGCTTATGGAAAAGGAGGTAAGGAGAAGAATTTTTCTGTATTTGTATTGTTAATTAGCAGAAAGTACACCGATAATACAGTGATCAGTACTGTACACATTTTGAGAGATGAACAAACATTCGACTATATCTGAATATGCAACTGTATCATTTGTACAGTTTATGTTGCATCCAGGTTTTTCCACAGGGCTCCACAGAGGACACACTGAAAAGCCCCCATGGCGGGCTGGGGGGAATGTTGGGGTATGACTTGTTTACCCTGGAAAGGGCAATGCAGGGGCACAGCTTGCTTCTCAATGTCATTTTGGTGTTTCTTCATCCCCAAACAAATTTGCCAGCTGGGTTGACTGAGGGAAAGGAATTTAAGAGCCTTGCCCAAGGTCACCCTAACGAGCAAGTCATGCCACTTACTCAAGGGCACTCAGTGCTTCAGTGGCCCAACCTACCTCCCTCTTGCTTCAGGTTGTTTGTGCCAACCTCTGCCCCCCTCACCGCACATCCTTCCCCACGCAAGCAGCACAGTGTAAAGTTCACAGCAAAGCCAGTGAAGTGCCCTGTACCATCCATCCATCTCCTTCATGAGATAAGAATAGTTCTTTAAACCTTTGTTCATGGCAGATGTTTTCTGGGTCTGATTTTTTTATTCTACATGTCAGTGTCGATCCATAAATTATATCTTGATGTACATCCCCGTGCCTGGATTCATGAATCGCTTTACAAGATGAAGACAGCTTGGAAAAACTGAGCTCAAACCTGAAGAAGGTTGAAGAAGCTGAGATAGTGCAAAACATTATATACCTTGGAATAAACACTGCCTCATCTCAAAGAGATCATTTCCTTAGGAAAATGCAGTAACTCTTAGAAAACAGAAGCCACATATCAGGCTTGACAGAGTCTTGGCTTCTGCCCATTCACATATGTGGTCTCAACAACAGCAAATACCTTCATGCTGCCCTCATCTGCTGGCATTCTTTCTTTCAGGGTCAGTCCATAAAGTCATCTTCACAGGGATTTCTTTTCTAATTCCCATAGGTTTTCTTACCTGAGCATGAAAAGTTTACATTCAGCAGCATTTTCTGAGAATTTAAACCAACAAACCCACTGTTTCTGCCTTGAACAGCTCTCCATTTGCCTAAGTGATATGTTGAGTATCTACACAATGAGAGAGTACCTATTTACAGTCCTGCATGGCATTGCCTACAGAGGTTTGATCTCCAGGTTGACAAGTTCAAACTGTGGGGGACTCCCTTCTCTACTCCTTCCTTTCTCTGGCTAAGCCGTGGGGCAGGGTGTTATACTGTAGGTCAAACCAACACAAAATCATTTCCATGCAGGCAAAGCTCTTTGAGTACATGACACTGGCTCTGGTGCCACTCGGGTTTAGCCTGATCTTCCACTGAGCTGATTCTGTTCTTCTGCTTAGCTGGGTTCACTTGTCAACATGGCAATAGCTACACACATACAAAAGAAAGCTCCCCAGCCCTCGACTGCATCCACGTATCCATATCCTGAGCACATCCCCTCAATCCTCACCCACTGATTTCAGTCAGGTTAGCTAGTACATGATTTACCCATAGGAAGATGATTGTTGTCTACTTTTCTTCCTCCCCCTGAGTCTGGCCATAGAGTCATCTTTAGATCCGGACTCTGACACTTCACTGCATAAATATTACTTACACTGGAGGGAGAGTAACTGAGCTCTGCTGTTGGCAGGTCTGCTCCTATATTGTCATCTTGCACCCACAGGAGCACGGTTTGGAGGCAGTTCACTGAACCTCATAAGATCCCAACAACTACCTCTATGCGAGAGAAGCGCACGGTGACAAATCCCCCGGCAGCCACCCTGGCACCAGTGTGCAGATCCTGTCTGCATCCTGAGAGTTCAATTTACAGCCCTAAGCCCTCTTCTGAGAGCTGGGGATGCTGCAGGTGTCATCGCAGATCTGGTGGTCAGCTTCAGTCTGCTGTCAGGTGCTCATCTAATGCCAGGTGAGGAGAAGGCTATTCATGAGCAGCAGTGTAATTTACACATCTAATTAATGTATTTTTTAAAAAGTGAAGGTACTATTAAATACTACCAGGTCCCAGTATGAAAAAGCAGTTTCAATATTTTCTTTTATAACCCTAT
The DNA here is from genome assembly GCA_013400055.1 of Nycticryphes semicollaris. Lineage (NCBI taxonomy): Eukaryota > Metazoa > Chordata > Aves > Charadriiformes > Rostratulidae > Nycticryphes > Nycticryphes semicollaris. Next base: position 753,810 of record VXBJ01000041.1, read on the forward strand.
TCTCTAATTCTAATCAGATTCTTCTCACCAAGGCTCCTTATCTGCTGAGGACAACAGAGGACAACCTGCCATCTGAAGTCATTTCAAATATAGTCACAAACAAATACTTGTATTAATATTAAACATGTAGCAGTTTCAAGAGCATGTATTTTTTTGTATAGAGATCACACTATTCTTTTGAAGAGCCAACAGGGCTTTTGTTCCCAGCTCCTTTTAAACAATCTGGATATTAACTTTTCTACTACTGCAAGCCTTTGAGCAACTTTCAGCAATATTCTCCAGACAGGTGTTTGCATAAAATGTGTCTTACAAAGACCTTGGGCAGACAGCTAAGGAGTTTTACCTTGTGTGTATTAGCAGCTGAAGTGCTCAAATGCTATGAAGGGGCCTACAGATCCTACGACTACCCCCCTGGTGCCAGAGAGCCCTGTTACTTTATTGGTAGTATGATCCAGAGAAATGTTATATGTTGTTCACAGAAAGAGTTATGTGCTTTGTATGAGTGAACGTGAGAGGAATGGAGAGCTGCAAACCAGCCCACCCCACCTCTCCAACATCCCCTGTGGTGTCTCTGTGGTTGCAGCCCTCTCCCTTGTGCAAGTTTCTTCTGGTCCCCATGAGGACGGTGAGACAGTCATTAGCAATTAGCCCAGGGAGGGAGAGGTTAATTGTATCAATTAGCAGTGGAGCACCAGGTGGGGAGGCTCAGAGGCTAGTCAAGAGGTGACCAATAAAATGATTGCCAGGATCAGTGAGACAGCACCAGTTGGAGGGGAGGAGAGGTGGACATGCTGGTTGTATGTATTTGTGCCTTTTATTTCCAGTTTGAAATAGTCTTTTCAAAGCACTTAAAGAGAAAGGAAGGATCAGGCAAATCTGTGGCTTGAGATGTCTTTACAGGGGCAGCAGGGGAAGGGAGAGCTGAGGTACAGCCATCAGCACCACCCTTGCTATCTTCCCTCGCAGCTCATGTGCTTCAGAGCAGCCTTATTCTCCCCCGATCCCCAATGAAACCTCTACAGAGAGGCCCAGAATTGCTGTGTAGCCACACTGCGCAATGTTCACCCACATTTTAAGCACTACAAGGTCCTCATGGGGTCTTGCTCAGAGTGTAATACCTTGCCTACAGGTTTTCCTCCCTGTAGCTCAAAGTTCCTACATGGAAACAACTGTAAATGGAGGGTACCTCTATACCCTTGTGCCCTGGATTCAAACTGTATTACACTGATTTGTGCTCAAGTGACAGAATAACACACCTGATCGCAGTAGATCACGTTATAACAAGGCTGTCGCAAAACTCTCATCAACCTCTTTTTTGCAACAGTCATTTGTCTCTCTGGGATTCAGCACAGTGCTTAAAACAGACTCCAGGACATTTTGAAGTGAAGCACACAGCTCCATGCTTCAGGAAGACACAGCCTGGCAGAGGCTCTCTCTGTGAGCCACTCTTTCACTACTCTGTATCCACAATCCAAATTTTCACTCCAAAAGCATCTGTACTCAACAACAGTTGAAAGCAACCATATAGAAACTAAACAATTAAAACAATAAAACCATTGAGTCCTGAAAACTAAAAATACCCATAATGTGACTGCATAACTACACAGGTATTTACTAAGGTTTGTTGGGTGGTGCTTTATACCAGATCTTCTTGCTGAAAGGCAAGACTTATAAGTCTGTCCCACTTTTGCCTGTGGGAACTTGCAGGCAGACCTTTGCCCTTCTGCAGACTGCATGCTGTTCGGAGTGGAGGTATGCAGAAGATGTGTCCAACCCTTTCCACCAAAACCACTCTGCTTTCTAGAATGGAAAACAAAGTTTGATTTACCAGATGCTGGGACTATGTACACTGCAGCCTACTGTTTTTTCCACTTACCTAAAGGGCGGACGTGTCCTACAGTCCCAGTTCCACAGATGTCATCAAATCAGTGCTTCTTGTGAACTGCACAGACAGCCCCTGCAGCAGGAAGCAGAACTGAAGGGTGACACTGTCAGGCATCTCCCAAAAAGGAAGGGTTTGACCAACCCTTATTTTCCAGCTTTGCTTGGTTGTTGAGTGTTCAAAGTGCTGTTCAAAGGCACCACTTGTCAAGGGGAGCACCAGTAGGAACCTCAGGGCTTTGGGCTGGCGGAGTGATGAAGGTATTCCAAAGGCAACCCACTTATATCTATGAGGTTGTGTGCAGCTTTTACAAGGGACCAAGCCTTGTCCCCACTCATCCAGGCAACTGATGGGCTCAGGCGGCCTGGGCCACCCTTTCTCACAGAAACTGAAACCAGCCAAACCCTCGCTTTCTGGGGTGGTATGAACCTTTGAAAACAAACAAAAAGACCCCTTGAGGCTCAGAAAAGAGCAGTGAACCATAGAGACCTAGAGAGATAGTCCAGGTCCAAATTAGCAGCACTGAGCAGTAGGTCAACAGTGCAAAACCTTTCAGCTTTTTGCTACTAGTAACAGAAGAAAACCAGGGTGCATTTAAACTGCAGCACATTTCCACAGTTTAATAGTAAATGGCCTATATTGAATAGCTGGCAACACATGCACTCGCCTTGTTTTCCTTCCTTGTTAAATGTTTCCTGGCATGGTGACAGGTAAAGCATAATACAGCTTGGCAATATGGCTTTTACATGGTGAAACAGCTCCTCCATGCTACGCTAGAATACATATTACTGTGACAAGGGACTTTATTCTGCACATACTAAAAGCCAGTGGGAAATTGAAGGAGAGTTTAGTGAAAACTACATAAGATTTTGTCACCGCTGAGTGGAAAATTTTGGATGGAAATCACGAAGTGTGGGGCTTAATCACAGCTCCTTCTGGTCGGCACACTATAGAAGGCAGCCCCAGCCATTAAAAATTCACTTGGGAAAGGTGGATGGTTATTCAGCATTAAACATGTTTCTGTGGCACTGAATTCTTCAGATCGCTTGGGGAAGCAAGTCACCCACTTTTTAACCTGGCAGTGCTTGTTGATAAAAACAGTAGAGAGCTGGATGGCACACTTCGCAAAGCTGATAGATGGAGAGGATTTATCCTGTGGCAGGGTAGCTGGGTAGGACTAAATCTGTGCTGACTTCTAAGCATGAAGATGATCAAGTTATGCAATTATTTCTTAGCTTAATATATAAGCAAGTGATGGAGAGTGGAGACCCATGCAAGCCTGGCTCTGTGCTGCTCTTCCTTGGAGTCAGTCTTCCCCAGAGCCACTGCTGCACCTCACAGAGCCATTTTCACTTGGCAGCTTGCTGAAATTTAGGAGCTGTTTTGCATTTCAAATTTATGAGTTATTTTGTACCTGGAAGGTGCTGTTAAACAAAGGTTTTACTTGCTCTGTGGGCTGGAGATAAAATGCTAAAGACATTCTGACCACTATAAGTTGTTGAGAGACAGAGCTGAAGAAAATGACCAAGAGGAAAATAGAGAAATTCCTGAGCCACAAGTTGTTTTGCTTCTCTCTCACATACTTATTTTCATATTGCTTCTTCACCCAGCCTATAAAGGATTTTAAGCAATGGTCATCACTGGGATATTGGATGCCTTTTTTTTTTTCCTTAAAGGTTGTGTCTATCTAATATTAAAATGATGAGCTCGCTTCATATTTTCAGATTTTTTTACACTGATCTGGAAAAATTCAGGCTCAGGACATTTTTACCATCCCACACTCACCAGAGAGCTCAGACAGTGATCTGATAGGGAGCTTGAAGACCAAGAGAATGGAAGTGTTTGACTGAGCATGGCAGCAGTGCTAAGTTAAAAACAGAATTGTCCTGGTGTGTATATTTTTATTAAATGAGAAGACAGGTATCATAAAGATGTTTTGGTTATCTCAGCCATCAAGAACTCTAACAGGACAGAAACTATCTCTCTGGTATCCCTAACCTCAGCATAAGCCATAACCTCTGCAGGGCAGAAGGTTAGCATTATCAGAAATCAGAAGCACTATCAGAAATAGTGTTGAGAAAACAAGTGACCACGGTTTTCAGATGTTGCCTACCATTGGCCACACAGGACATCCACTGCACAGGGCAAAGAGATAAATTGGATAACCAGACATAAATATTGGTGAGCAAGGACGAATAAAGGGAAAGAGTGTTCTTTGCCATTATTGTTGCATGAACTCCCGGAGACACATGTTAAATGAAGACTTTCCAGAATAAATGTCCCCGTGCCAAAACCAAGGGGAAATGAGGGACCTGCAGTTATCTTGGCTATTTCTATCAGATGCTTCTTATGACCTCTAAGTAACTAGCACAGTCCTCACCAGTTGAAACTCAGTCCAGTAGCCTTTATCCGTGCTCCATGCTGAATGACTGGACACTGCCCATATCTTGAAGACAGGAGACATATTTTATAAATAGCGTGTCAGCAGAAGAATTATTTCTGAGGCCCTTGATTAATAATGTAGGACATCAGTGATCTTGAAAAATGTTAACATCAGTGGCATACTTGGCGGAACAGAACAGATGTTGACATCTTTGCTGCTGTTTCTTGGCTGAAGACAGATGTTTGTGAGTTTAGATGGAAAAGGCAAGAGTGTTTGGACATAATGGAGTCAGTGGAAAACACTCACCGCTTCCTTACACTTATGTAGGGACTCAATCTCTACTCTGGGCAGTCTTCTAGATTACAATTGCACCACTATTAAGTATGTGCCAGTGACATTTCTTAGGACCTGAGACAAGGAACATGCTTTTAATACTTTTGTGATGATGTTGGAATAGTCCTCACACAGCATAGTGCATTAGGGAAGAACAATGAATACCATCAACTGCTTTACTGGATTGGAATTTTGAAGGGTGCTCCTGTCTCAGATGTTAATGGAGTGGCTTAATTTTCCTTGAAATGGTCATAATAAACTCAGGAAAATGTAATTCAAGGATAAGGCATGATATTTGGTGTTGAAAAAAGCCCAGGTGTTCTTATTACCTAAAAAAAGACTGTTCAGAAGCAGATCAGCTGTGTGAAAATGTGACCTCTTTAATGCTTCCAAGTTCAAAATGATTTGTTGTGTAAGTGTCATTTGAGCAAGTTAAAGCTTCAGAGTTTACTAAAACATGTGTTTTGTATTCTGGTCCAAGTATGACTACACCAGAAAATGCTTTCCCTGCATCATCTGAAACACCAAATGTAAGGTGAAATTTTGCTTCAGACTTCCATGAAGAGCCAAATTCTCTCCACTCACAATAATATACAAACTACATAGTAAATCACCCTTCTGAAAATATTCCATCTGCTTTGTACTTTCAGACCAATGTTTAAAGGCTTCTGTAAGTAAATCTCTTATTTGTCTTATTTTTTTTCAGGGAAAAATGAGCCCTGAGCTCACAGAGACTTTTAGTTGAGGACCCATAGAGAAAACTATTTTGAGGAAGGAGAGGTAAGATCATGTCCCAGGTGGTCCTGTGCCCTGCTACTCTCAGAACTCTTCCCATCAGCCAGTCCCACCAAAAGAAACACCTAGGCAAGCTTCTTCCTGTGAAGGGAAGATCTGTGCCTGGAACATGCTCAGGCATGCTCAGACTTTTTCCAAGTATAGGAAATTTGCTGGGGTAAGCTTTATCCAACTTTCTTATTTCCAACTTTGCTTCTCAGACTGGAAGCTTTTCTGTCTTTGCCTGCACAGGGGATGCTTCTACAGCCTCTAGAGAAGTCACTGGGAGCTTTCTCAGTTCATGTTTTGGGAACCGAGGCATTCACCACACTGCTCCTGTAACATGGACAGGTGAGCTGAGATTTTTAAGCATTAATATGATAAAGTTGAGGACAAGTGAGGCAAGCAAGAAGATTGTAAGGGGAATGGCCATGATTTGCTCAAGATTTTGTAGTGAAGGATGGCATAAATTTGGCAGGAAGAAAGAACAAGTAACCTCATCCATGGCTCTCGTGTTAAGAAATAATCCTAAGCGGAAAACAGATCAGTCCCCAGACTGCTCCTCCACTGAAAGCAGTAGGACCATTACAGCAAGGAAGGAGGTTAATAAACAACTCATCTCCTTGGGCCAGCAGATATGAGGCAGAAACCAGCTGGAAGGAGCCCAGAGCTGCTCCTAGGCTATTGCCACAAAAATATCCCCTTGTCCTGCCACTGCAGATACGAGAGAGTTTTGAAGAGGTTAATTGCAGTAGGATTAACAGACTTTAAGCACTGATTAGCTGATATCAACGTTATTATGGAATTAACCACATATTATCCAGCCCATGAGCCACCTGATGCACTTTCAGAAAAAGAAAACCATCACACCAGAGGTACTGTCTGAATGCTAGCTGTAGGCAATGTTTGTTATTATGTAGGTGTTACTAAATGACTTGGGAAGGAAAGCATTTGTAGAATTTAAACTTCATAAATTATTAGGGAGAATTAACTGATTGGGGTTTTTCAAAGCTAAGTGATTGCTATTATTAATTCTGCTTTTGTGTTTTGCCGGTTTGAACCAATAATTATATTCCAGATTCACAATATAACACAACTAACAAAATATGGTCCATCAGACTGTGTCATCTACCATTATTTATCTATGTTTGTGTAACATTTTCATCATTTGAGCAAATAATAGCAGATTCAACAATATGTCATTCAAGTATCCCCAGTTTATCTATAATGATTTTCCTCTTGTCAGCTCATTTCTTGAACCTTTGCTGAATCTGGTTTCAATGGTACTATAAACAATCATCATTGCATTGTAAAACTGGAAACTCTCCACTAAAATAGTGTTTTGATCTGGGTTGCCATAGTAATAAGTCTGTGCTCCCCTCTTTGGAGGCCTTGTTATATGAAGTATCTGTGATTTGCTCAGAATGGCCCCAGTTCATCTGTCAAAGTGGGTTTTTCCTTTTTTAAAATAATGATCTAGAAAATCCCACAGTGGCAACAAATATTTTACAACCATAACGAGAAACATTGTATCACTCAAGCTTTGTAAATCTATGCCATTATTGCATTAGAATAAATCACTTTCCTTAGGTATATTACTTAGAAATATGCAATTCTAATTTTAGAGCGTGTATTCAATAGGGAGTATTTATTTTTTATGTAAAGAGAATTATTAACTTTGACTTCAAAAATACATCACATGTCAGATTGTGTTTAGAGGCCCTGCAGCAAAAAGAAAAAAACTGAAATTCTTTCTTATTTCTATCAAAATACCGCAAATATCCAATTTCAGATTTAGTTACTCTATTCTATTCTTAAGTGCTGATTTTTATAATGAGATCAGATATTACCACAGATTTTACAACTGCATGCTCAGATAAATGATATTCAGATTATGTACTTGTAAAAATTAGAAATCCTGAAAAATCCATCAACGACACTATGAAAATACATCACTGTACAATATTTTAAATAAAAATACTCCAGTCAGTTACAGTAATTTGATACATGAACTATGATATTTCCTCCTGCAGGAATGAGAGTAAACAAACACTACATCAACACGTTGGTGACAGACTCCATGAAAAGAAGTGAGGATGGAGATCGTATTTTATCTAAAACAAATGGTTAAGTTGGTTACTTTATGTAAGTCGCTACCAGCTACAGGATTACTTCATGTAACTCACTGTCAGCTACTGCCTCATAATACCTGACAGGGGAATATTAAAATCATCAGTGGGAGAAAGTACGGAAGGAATCCATCTGTATTCAATGAATTCTAATTAAAAAGTAATTACCGTACGGTGAAGAATCTGCCAGTCCTAGCTCCAGCCCCCTCCCCACACAAGCAATGTTAGTTGACTCTTTGGCAAACAACGGGGGAAGGTGAGCAGTGCTGCATATGCATATTTCCTTATATTTTGCCGGTATCTTAGTTCTAAGTAGGGGCAGATCATGGGAAGTCTTCGGAAATAGTTTTATATCATTTTGCCAAGTGGATCCCCAGAAGACGCTGTGGGGGCAGAGGTGCTACACATCTTCTGTTATAATTGACCTGGGCTTTGAGATTTCTCTGTCATGATGTATCCCAGAATGGTGCATGACGGGAAGAAACTTGTTATTCCTCCAGCAGTGCCAAATGGACAAGATCAAGTAGGCCTGGGACTTGAAAAAAAGGAAGAAATATTGACAGATAAGTAACCACTCCAGTAAATGACAGGCAGGCACAGGAAGCTTGATTTCCTTGGGGTTCAGAGGTAATCTATTAATCTTAAAAAATTCCAGTGCAAATTTAATGGATTTTTTAAAAAAATGTAAAATATAAGTTGCTTAATCAAAATCATTAAGTCTGTCTTGATTTCTTTTTTTCCTCCTTGAAAGTTAGCAATGTAGGAACAAAAACCCACCCATGACTTAAAGAGCTAGAAATAGACTAAATTTGACTCAAAATATTTATTCATTGTATTATCAAAATCGTATCTGTAATGCAGTTCAAGAACATTAAAGGTGTCCTCTGAGAAGCTGTCACTTTTCATGGCATTGTGACTGGCATTGAAACACTTGTTTTGCAATTCTTTGGATGGCAGCTCATCAACAACCAGGGAAATGCTAGAACAAATTGATGTCAATAAGGCGGGCCGGACTAATTAAGAGCAGAATTTTCCCCTTGAGACTACTGTCTCATTTAGTGAACTCCACTCCAGCCCATCTTGTACCAATGTAGTGCCCCAGGGCCCAGGGGGAGCCAGGTTCTGCTGGGTGCTGTGTACACACACACACACTCATACATCCTAGACCCAGGCTGAAGTGCTAGCTCACTGCGCCAGTATGGTCCAGAACAGAAGGAATTCAACTACTCTGGATTTAGGCTCCATTATAGAAGACTTCTGTAATTTCTACTTTGAGATGTTCTCTTCTTTCCACTGTTTGCAGCTGGGAATTTTCTTGCACAGAAAGGCATCCTCTTGGCCAGAAGCAGCTTTGCTGACTTACCTGAAATCCTGTCAACATTTGGCTGAGACTCCAAATGGTTAAAAAAAATCTTTCCTGCTCTCACCTGCATGTCCCACTGCTGAGTTCTTGTATCCTGCAAGGCTCTCTGGGTCAGGCACATCCAGACTCGTGGCACAGCAGCAGCGATATTGTACATCGCCCCGGGCCCCGCTAAAGAGGTTGCTGGAACAGAGAGGGAAGTGGGATGAAGAGGCCAAATTCCCTCCACCTTGCAACTCTCTAGACAGATTATATTCCTCCTACAACCCATTCATATCCTCTGTTGCAGGACCAGCTTGAGGAAAAATCTTCAAAACAATGGAACACAAAAGGAAAAAGCGGATGAATCCCCCCTCTCCATGCAGTCCACCTCCAATTACCCTTAATTGACACCCTTCTTGCTACAATTTAAACAGATTACGCTTTGGTCTATCTACCCTTGAGACCAGATTATTTATATGAATTGAACACAAAGCACAGATTATTCCCTCCTCCCTGACATAATTTTTTCATATATGTTGAAGTCGGTTACATGCCCTTGGTCTCTCTTCCCCTAGTAGATTATATTTTCCAGACCACTGGCTGTTTCTGTTATTATCCTCTGGAGAGTTGCTAATTGATCAACTTCTTCTGGAGACTTGCCTCTTATTCTGCTGTCACAACAAGTCAAATAAGGTAACAGTTGGTCCTGGAAATGAGTTATGTTGATGAAAGAGAGGTTTACTGTTCACTGAGGTTGGCAGAGGCTCACAGGAAAGATCATTCAGGTTTGGTCCCACGGATCTGTATTACCAAGCATGGAGTTTAACTCTGGAAAGATCAATAGTCTCTGGCAAGACCCCAAAACATATGCTTAGCATGAAGTACGGGAGTAATTCATTAAAGTTAAGGAGACACAGTGTGCATATTCAAGCTTATGTCTGCATCTTTACAGGAACAGGCACTACCTACAATATATTATAAACAAACAAAAATTCACAAAAATACTGCTTAGTATTTCCAATAATTTAAAGTTTGAACCATTTTTCCTAACTTTGCCTATACATTGATATAATTATTATATTCCATTCTGATAATGTCTCCTGGTAAGTTACATGACACTTGATTCTCGTTTATACCAGGACTGGTTTTGGCTTGCTCTTGATAAGTAATAGTGTGTAAATTAGTTGCAATATAATCTACTCCCATTTAAACATCCCTCTACTCGGTCAGAGTGATGTAACATAGCACTAATATAAATGAGTGCTAGACATCAACTTTGCAGACCCACGTTGATTTTCTAAGTTTCAGTCTTAGCATGATCTAAACACAGGGTAATTGTGTTTCCAGTAAAATGTTATTATATTCATAAAGCCATAACATACATTTTAATAAAAAAGTAAAGTAGGTTTTTTAGTCCATAATTTGGTGGCTTTGGGAATATTAGGACAGGTAATTTGTTGGACTTGAATTCTGAAATATGCCTTAATACCCACTTGCTAATTTTTATCAGGCCATCTGCAATGCTATGTGGTCAAGTTTATGAGAGATCTCTCTGGACCCACCCTGCATTTGTCCACTACACCCACACTTTTATCAGCTCACTGTGGACATGTTATTCTCAGTTTTCTCATGCTCTGAGGGCTTAGGTGAGGCAAAGGCTCACACACCAGAGTCTTATCCTATCTCCTAACTCTTTTTCTGCCCACCTAAAGTCTCCTAATTGTAACAGTGCAGAACATAATGGGAAAAGTGTATCGACTTGTTTAATTTAAAACAGGCTATGTGAACTATCTTTACAATAACTACTTGTTTCAATAATTTATAACTATGATGCTATACCTGACAAAATCATTCAGATAACTAGAGCAATGTGCACTTTAAGTTTAAAGTCAAGGTCTTCCTTGTTCATTTTAATGACTTCTCTTGTGCACAAGATATTAATATTCCTGTGAGCAAACATGGCACTGACTCATTAATCAATAAGAGCTGGCTCCTCTACATAATAACAATAGCTGTACTAGATAATTAACTTTTGTTCCATTGACTTTAGTTTGTACATAATTTCCAGTGGCTGACACTGGATAATAAAAAGCTTTGCAGCTGACAGGCACCTTTTAAAATCCTTTTTACTAGTTTAGGAAAATGATCCACACCTACTGTTAAAAGTAAAATACAGTGTAGGTGTCGGTGTGTGTCCATGCCATATTTAAAAGGAGGCAACTGACAATAAATAAAAGAACTAATAAATATTGTAAGGCTTCGGTGAGCCCTGCTGTTAAACTGTAGCAGAGTGAAGGATTTGCATTTTCCTGTCATGTAGTTACAGGCAGACTAGAGAGAAAGGCATGTCTACAATTAAATAAGTATTCTAGATAACGGGCAGATTTCCTCAGTCCAGACTGGGATGAGAAACACTGATGTGTTTGGACCAGCTTTTTTTTCCTCAAAAATGTTTTTTAATATTAGGGCAAGTCCAGGAAAGGTCGCAATACCAGGAGCTCTACTGTAGCCCTGAAGGACGTGCTGTGGAGTGAGGCACAGCAATGTCTGTGTCAAGACACAAAAGAAAAGGTGGCTTCAAATCCGACCATTTCAGTTACTCAATTCACAAGATGGCTCCACAGACAGCTGCAGTGACACCTTCCAGGGGCCCATGGACTGTGGCATGAGGGGACAACAAGGGCAGCAGAAATCTCCATGCACCTTCACAGAGAGCCACTGCAAAACACCAGGGATGGATGGCTCTTTGCCCAGACCATCGCTTCCTATGCTTGTATCATTAGAGATTTTTTTCAGTGGAGATCTGTTACTCATGCCTGCTTCCCTAAAAAAAAATCAAACCACACAAGAAGCCCACTTGGTGTCATTAGCAGAGAAAACCAGAGAGGGAAAAATCTACTTCAGGGAGGACTTGGAGGCTTCAAAATCTACTTTTCTTCCGAAATTAAAGTTGGGGTGGGTGGGAGGACAGTAAAGAAGTCTCAAACCACTTCACATGCTTTCTGTTGAAAATTGTGTACATTTTTTAATTGTCTTGTCATCTAGAATACAATACAGGATTAAATAAAACATGCATGCAAGTATTTTCATAGATATGAATCTGTTTGACAAACCTGGCTTGGCTTCTGCCACCCCCATATTCCTTTCTGACTGATATGTGACATTGATGAGTCAGTCCAGCATTCTGTAGAGTTTCAGATGTGACAGAAGTGCATTTTCTAATGGAAAAATTGTTCCACTGACTTTTCTACAGTTAGCTGGAGATATTAGCTCTGAAATAGACCATACTTATAATCTGCTGTAGAGTAAGAAAAGTCAGTATCGCATACATACCACAGTTCTTATTTATGGCTTACTCTATTTTCATGATAGTTTCCTGTGTGATTCTGAGTGTTGCAGGGGCCAGACATTTGGTTACATAAATCACTGCAGCTCATTGTTATTAACTAAACTACCACAATTTGCCCAGATGAAGACAGACCCTTTGATCTGATGTTGATAAACTGTCACCACAAATGTGAGCATAAACCATTGGTGAAATGTTTCTGCATTCAATTTCCAAGAATGAGATAGCTCTCTCTCTTACTTGTACAAAATGTCCCACAGAGAGAATGCCTTGATTAACTCTTAATTCAAATGCTAAAGCATGGGAAGCAAAGGAGCCTCACATGACCTGTTAGGGGAAAAAAGCAGGCAACCAGGTGAGTACTTATTTGCATTACACAGTATGTTCTCCATCAGGAATAAAATACGCTGCAAGACAATGGCCTGTCAGCTTCTATATAAAAGGGAAAACATTCTTGTGTTCAAAATTGTGGAAATGTCAATATTTCAAAAGGTAGTTTTACGGTTCATTCAAGCACTGATAAGAAATCATTACACTTTTTAAGAATATTGATGATTACAGAGAGGCATTTAATGGAGGGAAAGCCTTTTTTTGCAGTTCGTTAGTTTGTGCATGTCTAATTGACTCTTCAAGACTCTTTTGCATGAGTCACTAAACACACTTTGAGCCAGACAGTTTTCATATCAGTTATAAACAAACTTCTCCAGCTTACAATAATCTCCTTTCCATGCCTCCCCAATGAGTACTGTCAAGTTCTAGACATGGTTCAATCTAGGAAATACATGAAAAACCAGCAATTAAATCACCTGGTTTTTCCTACAGCATTAGGCTACCCAAGGAGCTTATTTAGTAGTTTGGACATAGTAGTAAGCTTCTGGACAAAGTGCGTTCACCTCTTTGCCTATCTAGATAGGTCATGAAGATCACTTCTGTGGCAACTGTTAGATCCTGCTTGCTTTATCTGGGTACTCGGAAGGAAGAAAAAGGTGAAATACAATATGTGAAAACTCTACCAACTCCAGTGACACAAAGCAATGCAAAGGTACCCACCATCCTGCCATCAGCTGGACTGCATAGTCACTTCCTCCTGAAGCTTCTCCCACTTAGCAGGCTATGGGGCTATCTAGGGCTTCAAGAGGATCACGATACAGCTGAAAGCACAGGGATAGCTGTGGACATTGAAGGTTCTGGCTGGGCTCGGAAAAACAGTGTTATTAAAAATTACCTCCGAGGCTATGGCAAACTTCTGTGGTATACAATCAACTATTAAGTCAATGAAATCATATGTATCAAAGACATTGTGACACTGTCTGAACACAGAAATGAAAAATATGAAGACAGCCCTGCATGTACATATGGTCATGGTCCAGCGCAGTGAGTGTTACTGCTTGGTTTGCTGAAGTGTCCTGGACAAGCTTCAAGCTTCGGCGCTTGTTATTTTTCCAAGAACTAGAGTGGGGAAAAGAGCTGATGCATGTCTCAGCCCAAAACACAAACCAGAACCAAGGCAAATGTAAGGCAAATACTTTGCAGGTTCAAAGTCGAGACTGACACTCTGCAAAGCTTCTGTGATTTCAGACAGAAATTTCTCCCCCTGTGAATACTCTTTCCCATTTTTATTCACCTCAGTTCTTGCTGCTGCCCCAGGGGACTGGAAACAGAATTACAGGGCTCTGTGGAGAGATCCTATTCTCATGACATTTCTAGCCTCCATTTTGCTGAACCAACAGACATGGATCATTGGGATAATATGACTCTAACAAGCACTAGAACTTTGGTTGCTTATTGGCATCTGCAGCCTTTGGGGATTTACTTGATGCTAGTGAGAAAAGCCGTGCCAGCGTTATCAGCTGGTGTGCACTACCGCTCTTTGCTCCCAGTCAAAGGCGTCACTCTCCCTCTGGTCCCGCTGGGCCCCTGGTGGCTAATCACACGGCCAGGCAGGCAGCAGGGCAGCCACCCGCACGGCAGCCGGCGCTGCCTCCTCGCCAGCTTCCAGGTGGACTCCAAAGCATGCAGATCCCCTGCTGGTGAGGACCTGGCTTCAAGGTCCCCGGGGTTTGGTGCCACCTGGGGTAAGACATGGGGGGGGCTGACAGGTCACCAGCCATTTTTCAAAAAGGTCCCAGACTCCAAAATTAACATGACTCCATAGCCTGGCTATGCTGAGTTTTTGTCATACTTTC
>VXBJ01000041.1:768208-880327 GCA_013400055.1 Nycticryphes semicollaris
TAAAATCATAAATACCAAGGAAATTACTCGGTCTGTTGGATTATTACTCACTGTGGTATTTTTAAACAGCGCTTTCATGGTTTCTCCCAGCTGGTAGCTCAGGCTGGAGAAAGGTTCTCTGCAAACAGCAGTTAATTCATGGATCTTCAAATTCCTCCTTAAGAAATTCTTCTTTGCCTATTACAAAAGGAAATAGAATGGTTAGAGTTGGGAGTTTAAATATTACCAAGTTCCAACCCCCCTGCCCTGGGCAGGGAACACACTTCCAGGGATGGGACATCCACAACTTCCCTGGGCAACCTGTTCCAAGGACACACCACCCTCACAATAAAGAATTTATTCCTAATATCAAATAAATAAATAAATAAAAGATAGTCAGAGAGCTGTTCAGAGAGGTGGCCTATTTAAGACTAAAAGGCTATCAGGCTCTCCTTTGTCCCACCAGAGCTGAGTGCGTTTTCTTGCCCCCTCCATGTGCCGGCAGATAGGTGTAAACTCTATGGGGCACAGTCTCCTGCTCAGTACCAATCACAAGCTGGTCCCTCTCCATAAACAGCCTGTGAGTGTTACGTTAATATGAAGAGTGGTTGGAAATGTTTGGTGAATAAAGTGTGGGATCCTTGCCTCTTCCAGTGCAATGTCATCACAGTGACATCAGTGAGTCATCCTGAACCAGGTAAGGAGTTGGGCTGATGTTTTCTGATGGCGATGTTTGCATCACATACGTCTGCATGCAACTACCAATCCTGTAACTGCTGCTAGCTGACTTTAAATGTTAAAGCCTTAAGAAGCTAAACTCCTTTGCACCATTACTTAAACCACCTCCATAATTGCTCAGATCTGATGGAGCAGCACTCCGTTGTTTTATGCAGTGGAAATCCCCATCCCAAGCAAAATACCATTAATACAGAAAACTAGGGTTCTGTTAAAGTGCTGCCTAAGTTCTCAAGGTGCTTTTTTACCCACAGGTGAGGAGTACCTCTTTCTTCCGAAAAGCTAAATAGATGTGCGCACGTGCTGGGCACACTCAGAGATTGCAGCCAGATTAATGACACTGTCAATTAAGGATCTGGCAGCGAGGAATTACTCTCATAGAGGACCATTATAAGAGACTGATTGCTAGATCTGCATGTCTTCCATATCTGCATTGAAAATGTCCTGCTTAACAGTGGTATGCAAATTTTTCCTTGAAGGAGCCGATTCCTTCACACCACAAGAAAGTTCAAGCCTTAATATATTCTTACAGCACCTGTTGTGGAATATTGAGGCTATCTAGAATCATTCAAGGCTTTTTCTTAACCTATAGATATTCACTGGCAGGAAACCCCTGCTATGCTCGGTTGGGTCCAGATTGAAAAGAGCCATTATAGGGGTATTCATCCTGGGAAGCGAGCCGGGTAAGTAGAAAAAGTTTATGGTTTTATTCTGACTCAATCAATCCCTCCGACAAGGTAGTATTTTAGGAACAGGACATCAGCATTCTGTTGTGAATTTTGGAAGAAAGGATTGTCTTTGTGATGTTGAACTCCTCTGTCCCAGACCAGTTGTCCATATGAAAAATAAGCTAAATATGTCTACTCCCTCGCTGTTCTGCAGCCTCCAGACAACTCCTGCAAAAAGGTAACAACTGTGATAGCACAGTGGCAATATGGGTGGGATCTTCTGCTTCAAAACTAGGCATTCTTGAGGATACAAAGTGACACGGATGCGTATCTCCTATGACTACCTGTGCAACAGCTTGGAAGTGATTGTTCCATATGCCAAAGTGAGCCATTATTCCGTTATTGATACCTTAAAGCGCGTACAAATTACAAGGTTTAGGTAGAATATGATTAAAACTGTGAAGAGCAGGCACATTTAAATTTTATTCTAGCTAGTTCAGTTAATCCCTGCAAAACAGGAAGACTGCGGACATTAATTTTTCATCCAGCTAGCTCTTATTGAACATATCATCACTAGTTACTTAAAATTTAATCTATTTTTAATAGAAAAATTGATACTGGAATAAGAAACATGAAGTAACACATTATTGTTCTGCAAAGGACTAAGCTTTTAAAGATAGTATTGTAGTCTGGAAATGGATTGAAAAACATAAAAGGTTACGTCCAACATTAAAAGTAATCTACATCTTCACCAAAGCCTAGATCATCTCAAAGCAGTAATTATTCACTGCCTGTAGATACCCTTATTTTGATACTTGCAGTATGTTTAGCATTCATTACAGCAGATTATCACAGGATTACCACAACAAATTTTTCCTTTCAGTAAAATCTCATTTTCATGCAATCTGCACTTTTTTTTGTGTGTCCCTCTTTGCAAAATCTACTTTCATCAGCCTCTGAGCCTGCCTAATTGCCAGTGACTTTGTTTTCCACATGATTTTCACTTCTTTCATTTTATACTGATGATATCCGAATCTATTTTCTTTTTTTCATAGTGTAATGCATACTTTTAAAATTCATAACTTCCCAATATGTGTGTGCATGGAAGTAAGAATGGCTACTTCTCTTTCATACTACAGGGCAAACAGCCAGACTTTAAAGGCTCCCTAATTAGGGACTTGATCAGACTGTAACAGAAGATGTATTTGCTTATTTTTGCTGTAAAGTCAATTATAAATATTCAAAATTCAAAGTGTGGGTGACCAGGCCACACTTAGCAGAAATAATAAGACTATAGCCAATTAAAACAGAAAAAGGTTGAGTTCTCAGTTTTCTGCCCAGTGTGTTTCTGATGCTAACACAACAACAGCTGTGAACTGTCAAAGTCATCCCAGAGAGGTGGCCCAGTCTTGCCCCTGCCAAAATGAAGGATTTGGCCTAAAAGCCAGATGTTCTTGCCACAATTTCCCACATAGAAGAACTAACAAAATGGTGGCTCAGCATACATGGATCCTTATACCACACTATTGTTCCCTTGTAAGAATATCAGTCCCTTGAAGACGCAGCTCGAACAGGAGGAAAAATAACTTTACAGCATTAAAATTTGTGCTTCTTATCTTTCTAACAGGACTATCTGGGTATCTTTTCATTAATTGAACACTTAAAATTGTAATTGAAACAATATAAACATTGTTTTCATTATTCTTCTCATAATACCATCATTACGTGAGAAACATTAAACTAGACATTTGACTTTATTGATCTTTTCATGGACTAACGGTACAGGGAGTCATTTTCTGCCTAGACTAATTAATTGATGGACTAATTCATTGATTAGGTTCTCCATAGCATAGTTGGTATTGACAAACACTGAATCTTTTTCCATCAGTTGTATTAGTTTGCACCAATTACTTTGGCTGTTTCACTTAAGCAATTACGATAGCTCAAAAGCGACAATCAGATTCTCAGCTGGTGTAACTGAAGTCAGAGAGCTGTGTTATTTTACTCGGTTCAGTTATTGGGCCTTTAAGATAAGCTTTAAAATATCCCAAACAATAACAAGGATATTCGAGGCAAAAAGCCATCATGTTAGCTGAAATATTTTCATCACTGCAATGGATAGTAACTATGTTAAGGGTTTATGTACAAATGGATGACTTTGCTCCTAATTTATATGCATTCTTAGAATGCTATCAGGTGTAAAGTAAGGTACCTGCATACACAAATAATCATTCTAAGTCACTCAAAAGTTAGATGCTCAACAGACTCACATTTTCCATGTATAGTTTATCTGGAAATATCCTGCTTCCAAGCAGATAGTGCCTTCCAGATATATGGAAGGTAGCCCTGACACTTCATTGTAGGTGAAATCTGCGTTTAGACACCTGAGGTTTTTTATATACTCAACTTGCTGCGGGATTTTAGGAGAATATAATGATTCATGCAGGGCTTTCTCTCTTTTGGATCAGTGCTAAAAGTATGTTCTGATATGGGCACTTCTGCTCCACCTGTTAAACAGAGCCAACAAGCTTCATCAACATATTGACAGTGAAAGGAAAGGAACAATAACTTCTGTGAATTTTCAAAATAAACACCAAGGAAAAACTAAGTAAATTAAACTGAATGTTCCCTGGATAGATTTTCCTTAACAAATTATTCTTCAGGTAGCTCAGGGAGTCACCAGAGTACTTGGATGCTACACAAGAAGACAGTGAGCTGATTTTTAAGCTTATGATAAAGAAATTAATTTCCTTTCAGAAACAGGCTATCTTTGTCATATTAGTCACTGTTGAAAAATCTAAGTTGATTTAAACTTCCACTCATTTCAGGTCTGCTTCTCCTAGACTATTAAGGAAAAAATAAGTCTGTGCAGGAAGTTGTCTTTGTGCTCTGGATCTACCTCCCAGCTCCGAATAACTGAGAGTTTATTGAATACAGGCATTAGCAGTTAGCTCCTCCTTTTAAAGACTCCAATAATTTTTTTCCTCATCTTTGCATGCAAAGATAGAAAATATGTACACTCCAGAGACAACAGCAAAAGAAAGAAGTTGTCAAGACTGAGAAGATTTGGCTGAGGCAGTTTTCTCACAGTGCTCTAAAACCAAATACTTCCTGTGCATTCCTGGAGACTTCCTCTTTGATGCATGGCATAGGGTAAAATAAAGTGCACGATCTTCATTAAAATGAGTGTTGCTCTCTGGCATGATTAAAAAGACACTCCTATGTGTGCCCTGTCAATGACATTTACATTTGCCCCAAACCTATATTGATGCCAATATACAGGTCATATTTGTAGTGTTTCTGCTGCACACAGGACAGCCAGAGTACCACCTCATTCTGCATACGAACTCCGTGGGGAAAAGAAGCACGTGCAGCCACCAGTGAATATGGAGAACAGAGTCAGGGAGGACTACAGTCTTTCTAAGAGAATGCTTTGCGCCCTTCACACATACATAGAACAGAGAGAGCAATTTGCAACCCAGAATTCAATGACACATAATTAAAATCAATAGAAAATTGACATTACAAAACCAAAACAAATTAAAGCACAAATTTAATCTCTGTTTCTCATTCTGGCACTTGAAATGGAAGATTTGCTCTGAAAATATACCATAAACAGGCTCATAGACACTGGTTATGTATGAAAGCAATCTTTCTTAATGTACCCCAATTATCTTTCCTTACCTATGAAAAGGGGTGATCTATTATCTTCTTGGCCAATTTGCAGTACAGAGTAACCTGGCCTGACTGATCATGTGCCAGTTTTGCACAGATGCCTTTACTTTATCACAGTGGGATTTATTCTTTATTAGGGTCCTCACAACTGAAGAACAGATATCATAACTTCATGCAAAATTAGGTCCTGTGGATACAACAAGCCTCAGAATTCTGCAGCTTTTCCATTTTAAATGTTCTGGTTTTCATAAAGAGATGTAGAATATGCAAAAGCAGAATAAATCTATCCTATTCTCATATTTTTCTACTTTTGATATATTACTATCCTTAGTAGTCATATAAGCTGCAGGGCAAAAAAATTATTTAAAACTTTGTTAATCTACATTTTTCTTAGTTAAATTCATATTGTCATACCTCTGAATGCAATATTGTCAAACCTCTAAAACTGCAGAACATTCAGGGAAAAGCCACACTGCCAGTGGTGGAAACGTCTTCTGGAAACGTTGTCAGCTCAGGATTTCATTTCACCCAGTTGTTTATTGGATGTCCCCTGCTTACATGTGAGATCCAGGGCCTTCCATTTATTACCCAGTTTATTTTTTGCAGAATCAAGGATCTAAAATATATATATGATATGGTCTTTACTTACCAATGACTGGGTTCTCTAATTGACTCAGAGGATCTTCACAGAGAGATAGCCTGACCTTGACATTGTCATCACCAATAGAACTGACGGCCAGTCCAATCACTGCATTCTTCCAGCCCAGCTTTCCATTGCTGTTTGTCCTGGATGCAGTGAGGTCTTGTAGACCTTCTGGCATTTTCAAACTGGTCCACCCCACCTAGAGAACTACTGAAAATGATACCTTCACAGCCAGACAGTAAAGTCTGATTAATGTCAGATACACTATTTTGTAACTGTGATAACATTATCATTTACTTTGTGCATTTTGAGTCAATCGTGTTTTGTTATAAATTATTTGGAAAATAAAAATCTTTTAAAAGCCCAGAGTAATTCATATTAATTCACATTGAAATCATCCCAGAAAGGACATTTAGTACCTGCAAATTGCAGATTTTTATTTCCCACTCCAATGACAATGGATAGATTCTTCTGTATTGTTTCTGCTGTGATCTCTTACCTCTTTTGAAATATCTGATCTTGCCCCAGGTTAGAGAGAAGACATGGCTGGTGTAGGACGATTGCTTCTGTATTTCTAAGGCTTTGGCCAAAAGTTCACCTCCAGGCATGGACAGAAATGGCAACCACCTGTGGCACCACACTGGCAAACCCATGGATATACATTAAAAACTGCTTCTTGCGAGTACCTAATTGCCCTGCAGCTGACAGACTTTTGGATATACAGGACTGTTCTTCTGCTGCTGCCAAAGAAAAAACTTGGCTGTGTGGCATTGGAGATACTTCTGGAGGGAAAAGATCAGCTCTGCTCTTTCTTCACCCTCCTCCCCTTCCTATGGGATGCAGGGCTGGGATTTTACCTTGGCCCGAACCCCTCATTCTTGGGGTGACAACATTCAGGTTTGCTAGCCTTGCTGAGGAGCCTGAGGCCAGCAAGCAGATAGCATCTACCACCTGGCATTTAGCCCATGGCTGTGAAGTGCAAGAGGCTAAGATTTAGAAAGTTCTACAAGGGTTGGGTGACTTAGATTGTATCTAGTTATCCTGATATGCCTTTGTTCTCAATCTGCACAGACCCACCTCATTTACATTCACAAAAGCAGGTTTTTCTCTTATGCCAAGGAAATCTTAGGATCCAGCTTTGTGCTTCTCACTTACAATCATGGTCATTAGAAAACTTTTTCTTTTTCTTTTCTTTCCTTTTTTTTTCCTTTCCTTTTTCTTTTTTTCTTCTTCTCTGGGCAACGTCAAATCATCAAGTTTACTTACAAATCAGGAATTTAGCTACAGAATGTGAGATGAAACTCCAATTCCTGTTCATCTCCAATTCCTGATTACAAAGATTTCACCACCAGTTGTTTCAGCAGAACTCACAGGTCATCAAACCCACCAAATGTTTAAATCGATTACATCTTGATGTATAATAGTCCTCACGCTTCAAAAATATGCTTAGAGGCTGCCAGAAAAGCAACGTGATTTGAATGTATTATTTACTATTACAGTTTTCACCAAGAACGTTCATTCCGTCTTCAGAGTGACAGTAAGAAACAATTACTGTAAAGGGTACATAGTTCTGCAATTTAGTTTTCAATAGCTGATGAACAAAATGGGAAGTGTTGACCACAGGAGGTCACAAAAAAGTCATTTTGGTTAGACTACTGGTCCCCTCTGACAAGTAATACACTGAATAAGGATGGTCCTACACAATGTCTATCCATGCAAAAACTTGGTTTCTTATTATTGTTGAACACAGCAGAAATCTGCCTGCTCAGTCTGAGCAACTGTTTCTCAATCAATAATTAAGTAACTTTAAGGTCTAGATCTATACAAAGATATTGATATTTTCACTGAAAATGAATCAATATGAACACGGTAAAGCATCTGAGTAAGCCTTTTTAATGGCACTGTTTTGGCTGTGAGAAGTAAATTAATTGATTAAATGAATGACAAATATTGGACAACCAAAGTAAGTCTTTTCACACTTTCACAAACCTTTTAAGCAACTCATTTCAATTCTTTTCTTTGTTTCTAATCTTTTTTCCCCACTTTGTATTTTTTATATAATTTGCAGGTCCTGTAAGTAAGGCAAGTTATGTCTTTTTTTACATTAATGAGGAGAGTTCAGGTGAATTGTGGCAAAGGCAAAGAGCAAGCTGAGACTTATGGAAGGAAGGGCATTTTCTGGGTGATAAACTGTAAGGGATCCTGCCTGCAAGGCCACAGTGAGAGAAAGGAGATCTACCAGGAAACTAAGGGAAAAATCTACTGAGAGATGGGAAATGATAAGGGAGAGAAAAATGCACCCATGCTTTTGGTTTGGTGGACAAGAAATAGTTTTGGACAGGCTTTTTCTGCTGTCTTCTTAAGAACCATATTCCCAGGAAATGCAAAATAGTTGAACTGGGCAGAAGGACAAAATTGTATAGCAGCTCCCATAGAGATGCCTCTACTTACAAAAACCTTGACTTGCTCCCACAAACCTTCTGGGCTCACAGTGTCTTGACACATGAGCTCCAATATTGGCTCATGCAAAGGCCGTGGCTCACATGTGAAACCAGAAGTGACCCATCTTCTGTGGGTGAACTTGTAGCAGTTTACTGGAGGTTTGGCCTAGGGCTCAGGCCAGTGTAGTGCTGATTCTCTCCCAAGCTCTAACAACTTCTCAGCTTTCTCTAGAAACAGCAGCAGAAGCTCTTGGCCAGCAAGCCCACTACAATATTAACATGACATAATAGAATCCCAGCAAACACTGGGGGCCCAGGGTTGGCTCTTCTTCTAGAGGCTGATGGTAAGGAACATTTTGCATCTCCCTGAAGTGGGATAATGTGTCTGGAGGGCCACTGGTTTGAAAAACTCCCCAGCAGTGGGAAAAACACTGTGGTCTGCAGCCTGTCAATCATGCCACTCAGAATGGAGAAACAGGAGTGGACAACAGTGAAGATTCCAAGAGAGAGAGAAGTGACTGAAAGAAGTCACTCTTTTCTTCCACTCACATTTGTTTCTCATGTTCTGAGCTAATAAATCGAGTTCAAGGCAATGCTATTTAAATTGTTTGAGGCAGGTACAATATGGCCTCATTCAGATCCATTCCCAGAACAAGAAGGGAATAGACACCAAAGGTAGGGAATCTCTCTTCAGGTATATATTTACTGTGCAAAGGGAGAGGAGAAATAGTTAAGCTGGACAACAGAAATATCATCTTCATTTGTCAAAACATCTTTCTAGTGGAAGAGACATAGTTTCTTAATTTCCCTAGCTTTTCTTTTTCCCTTCTCATTCCCTTTTACTCTTTTCTCTGTTTTATTCAAGTTCACAGTTTTTTACCATTAAGCAGTGATTTCTTTTAGTGTAAAGAAGCAGGTCAAGGAAACCTAAGCCTTGCACAGGCCCTTTGTGTGTACGAAGCTATCAAGTGGCAGCATAGGTTCTTGGGCCATTACTTCTGTTGCTGGTCATAGAATAATTCTCTGCTGCCCCATAGCTCCTGTGAGCTATTGTTGGGACTTCAATTTTCTGAAAGTATTTTTGAGTTGGGCTTTTTTTATTATTATTATTAAATGGACACACATTCTCATCTGTAAAGGTTGAAACTCCACTTTTCCATCTGTCTCTACCCTTTTTGGAATTGTATGTCCCCTGTGGAGTGCAGCTCAGCAGTGTTCACTTATGTACTGGTAAGAAAAAAACTAAGAAATGAAAAGAATGAATGTGTGACAGAATGGAAAATATTGAACTACAAAAATGACCTCAAAACTGCACAAAGAACTTGAATGATACAGGCAGACCCTACTCATAAATAAATATTAATCTTTCTTGCATGTAAAATTGAAAATTAATGTTTGAGAGGGCACACAATCCACTTTTCAGTGTAAAAATGTTTCCCCTTTCTTTTTTTAATCAACATTCAGCACTTTGAAATCACATGTCCCATTTTAAGCACTTAAGATGTGACTGGTTTGGTTATTTTTAAAAAAATGCTATTTAATATTTATGTTACAAAATCTGATGTGTTTCAGTTTTAATCATAATCTAGTATCACAATTCTAGTAAAAAAGTCTGCCTCTGTAGCTCTTCAACATGGCACAAAACCTGTCTTGCAGAGCAGACAGATAAGATTTCCTTATCTCCAGAATAGTACAATACACATTGCTTGGCCCTGATAAAACTTTGTTATTTTCAGAGCAAAACCTATGAACTAATTAGCCCACATTTACAGCTCCCCAGACTGGCTGGAATATTATTTCACAGACACCCAGATCTACAAGAACAGCAGGAAAAGAAAGAAAAAACAAAGTAGGAAGCAGAGGGAGAAAATCTAGATGAAACATGAGATGTTGCTTCTTGGTCCCGAGTGGGCAAATTTCATCTTGCATGAGGTCTGTTTCCACCCTATGCAAATGTCTAGACAGGGCAAGTGTGAGACACACTCAGAGCCTCAGCCTTCAGCTTCAGCACTGAATTCAGAAAGGAGGGATGTTGAGTGCCTCATGAAGAGGATGATGAGGGAGGGAGGTTATGTTCCCTTGCATTTTGACTTTCCTAAGTCTATTTACATTCTCTCAGGAATACATGACATAAAGTGATTCTCCACCATGCAGCTGGCAGCCTGAGAGCAAGACTGTGTGCTGCCCCTTTGGTCCACCACAATGGACTGGCTCCATCTTTTTTTGGCTTCTGCTGAAGGCTAGTACACATTTGCAAATCCCTGCGCTGGTCATGTGGGGAGCATAGAGGTTACTCGCTGCTGTTCTCCACAGCTGGGCAAAGTGGCTGAAATTGCTGGGGCAGCTGAAACCACAAAAGCAATTTACTGAGTACTTGCAACAGCAGTAGGTACCACCAGTAGAAGTTATACTGGTGATACACCTTGATGTCAGCCTGTGACCTGGTTTGAGTCTTGACAGGCAAAAGGTGCAACTTCTCCAAGCGCACTAGCTGAGCTGAAGAGCCATGTACGTTGCAAGAAGCCCTTCCAATACGTTTTGTGGCTGCCTGTACACTACTGTGGTGGGAAAGCCCTGGCATCCCTATGAGCCCAGTCTGCACTCAGAGAGTTTGAACATCCCATTTCCTCTCTGCAGCATGAAATGACAGCACCATCCTAGGAACCTCTGAGTTCTCTTTTCTGTTTAGCCCTGGCACTGCAAAGGCAGCTAAAATGCTGGAGGCTGCACAGGAAAACATGTACTGGGTGGTGCTCCTACATGTGGTTGGCTCCTAGACAGGGTGATACGTGACACATGACACGAGATAATGTCTAAAGGGCAGTTACATCCCTTTACTGTCACAAATCAGCAAGAAAGAAGAATATGAGTAGATGCAAAAAACACATTGAGGGTCATGAAAGAAAAAGTATTGCCCTGGATTCTATCTAGACATTCTTGGACTTACCTCCATGGGAGACTTCTGATCATCTCAGTTATGTTCTTCTCAGCTATACACAGATCCTTCTCACCACCTCTCCCCCATCTGGGGTGTGAACAGTATTAGCGAGGACAAATGAATTATCTGGTCATTTTTCCTGTTTTTCTTTGTTGGGAATAGATAATAGTATGGTATGAGTGAAAAAACAATTATTATAGTAGTTGCAAAATTCATTAAAACAATATTTCTTCACTGTACTTGAAACATGGTTCTCATGGAGTTTTTAAACAGCTTTTGTTATTAGTCAAATAAAATACTGTGCAGTAATCCTTTAACTCTCTTGTGCCAGATTATCAGTTATTTCAAGCAAGTGTTAAAATCTCTGTCACTAGCAAAAACGAATTATATTTTCTTTGTCAAACTTGCATCAACATGCCCATCAAGCTGAGCTGGAAAAGACTCTTTAACGGTACAGTGTAGGTGCTGCTGTTGGTGATTGTGAATGCACCTGAATCTAAATTTTGCAGCTATAGTGATCTCTCTCTCTTTCTCTGCAAAAGGTTTTCATTTTCAGCCATATTTTTAGAATAGTTTGTCACATTACAAACTACTCTAAACAAAATCTCATAAGTTAGTCCTTTCTACTCAATTCTATTAATTAGTAAGTCTGATTCTTCCAGACAATACTTCTATTTCATTTGATAATCACGAATCATCGATTTTTTTTTCTATCTACTCTCACTTACGTGGCTTTCAAAATACTCGTGCAATTACAGCTATATAGAAAAGGCTGGAACACAACAACTAGAGTTCATACTGTTTGGGGGAAGTAAGGTGGATTAGTTTATCTTTTCAGGTGACTTTGGGCCTCATTCTGTGATGAGAACAATTCTCCTCCATCATTTGTTAATATGCAATAAAACACTGACACAAATTCCTGCCATATTAATAATTTCAAAGTATTTCAGTGAACTACAGTGACCACTCATGTATACTTTTCCACTTTGTACACAATGCAGACTCATTCCTCTGGAGGTTGTAGCTGTTGCTTCAGATATGGAAAGAGAATTCTAGAAAGAGAGTTCTGCCTATAAATGAGAAAGACCAAATTTCAGTAAGATCCCTTACAGGGACTGGTGTTAATCTTTGCTATAAGGATGTACTTACTTTCAGTAGTCAGTAATGGGTGAAAGAAATGAGGCATTAAGGTGTCTCATGTATACAGATACATCAAAATCTGCCCAGTCCATTTCTATCTAACCTAAAGAAACGGACAAGCTAATACATCACATAAATTTCACTGATGAGTGTCAGGACTTGGGTACAATACAAACCCATCGAAAGCACTGTAAACAACATCAATCTTTTTAAAGGCAGAGCTGAGACAAAAATATTATTACCATATCCAAGGATGGAGACCGTGTGTGTGCTTAATAACATAGAAAAGCCATCCCAACTCAATTTTAGTGGGGAATCAAAACTCTTATAAACACCTTTTTTCCCAGGATCCCTAAAGGAAATATGTTCATCATTTATATACCCAACTAGTATTTGGCATAAGACAGCATGTTGGCAATCTGGAGAAAAAAGAAGACAGAGGACCTGAGAGGGAGCTGCACATGAGCAGTGCCTTGAAGGGTTGGAGTGGTGAGCAGAGCTTTTTCCCAGAGCTTGATTCAGTGTTGCTGCAGGAACATCCCAGCCATACCCAGGGCAAAGCCTCCACTCCACAGCCAGTGGTGAATGTCAGATTCTCCAGTGGAGCTCTGATTTTGTCTCATGGCCCTTATTTATCCCAATAAATAAAACATCAATTCAGAACTCCCAGAAATGACTCATTTCTGTTTAGTTATTGAAGAAGTACCAAAACAAATTCAAAGGGCAGAGACACTGTTCCTGCAATCACAGGTGACCAAATACTTCAGAACCAGAGAAATTGACATTAAATCAGATGACAACACAAATAATCATGAGTTCTGGCAAGAAGGACTAAGTAATGGGGAATCACAGAATATCATCAGTACTCTAAAGGTTCATGCTACAGTGGCATGAACTCACTCACTTGAGTCACCAGGCTCCTGAGAGCGCCCTGAGCATGGATAAATCCAAAGGACTCCAAAATTCATCCTGAAAAATGGTAACAAAACTATTAAACCAGATCACCTACACATCTACATCACTAAGAGCACAGAGATTTCAGAGAGCCAAGAAGCTTAGATTCTGCCCTGAGATCACCACATACAAAAACCAGTTGAAGAGTCTTGGACAAAAATTACTTGTTTGAAGTAGCCTGTGGAATGCAAAGAAATAGAAACATTAAAATCAGGAAAGAAATGTCGTGCTGCCTGTGAGAAAAACATTAGGTGCGAATACCACAGTACAATGGATTTTTGCCATTAAATTATTATTTCTGTAATAATTTCTGAGCTTACATATAATCATAGTGTGATCCAGACACAAAAACATTTCCTCTTTTCAACAAAATGAAGGACATGCCCAATTGTGGCAGACCTTGACAGGAGTATTATTTCATCCAGCTTCCCTGGTATCTCTTTTGATTCTTCCCTGTGTGACATTCCTACTAATGTGGATTGATGGAATGGCAAAATTATTTACCTGGGAAAGTATAAGACAAGAATTTATCATAAGTTCTGAAATAAGCCAAGCCCTTCTTTAAGAGATGAAACACAGAAAAGAGCTGTATATTTGGAGGAATAAGGTCAGAATCATTAAAACCCCTATCCCTTACTTTAAGCTTCCAGACGTAAAGTTCTGTGTATATAGTCTCCGGACGTTCTCAGGCACTTTGTTTTGCTTTCCCATCAGTGTGGGGTCCAGTTTTGACCTCCTTTGGAGTGAAAGGTAAAACTTTTGCTATATTCAGCAGAGCAAAATTAGTGCGTAGCTATTACACCAAGCTGTCTGGGACAAAACCTCTACTAAACCTCTACACCTGCAAACAGGAAATTCTACTTTTCAAATTTATTAAATCCAGCTCTGAGTTTGTGGCACAGATTTGAGATTAACATGCTGTTTGATTTCTCTTAACATGACTAGATCCATGAAGCGTGCATGTGCGTCTGTGTGTCCCCTCGTGTAGCCATTTCTATTGCGTTTCACGTTTCTGTCAATATAGCCTCCAATATATGAATCCACTGATAGAACAGATGCAGTAATTGCAAACAGCTGTAAAGTATTACTCATCTTGCTAATCAAAATGACTTTCTGCTAAATAAACCATGAAAAAAGCTTTTCAACCATCAGTGAAGTGGAGTGGAAATGATACAGACTGTAAAGAGTCCACCATGGAAGTAAAATCAACAGATCAAGTTTTCCTACAACAATGATTCCTGAGTGCTAATGCACATTTCCAAAATTGTTATAGAAATTTCTCTGTGTTTAGAAAAATGAATTTGTGTAACGACACAAATGTTCCTCCAGGTATTTTACATGATATCTCCAGATAAAGAGAGCCTTGAAGAACTGCTTTATGCTTTCTCAAGATTCATAATCCAAGGGGAGATAATTGCCCCATATGGTTTTGCTAGATGTGCATTACACACCATTTTATTTTTTAAAAAACTCACAGTAGTATATTTCCATGTCAAATGTGACAAGATGACTGTTTCTGAGCTTATGGGAAGCATAGAACAGGCTGGTGAATCTCTGAAAAAGTTTGGGGGGGGGGGAATATCACTCCGAAGTAAAACCCATGGCTGATAACTTTACTCTTTAATTAGTCCATCCCCTAATGAGAAAGGTCCTTTTCTAGCTCATTGTGCTTCAGTTATCCTATTTTCTAAGTCATATTCTTTAATTCTTAAAAATGCTATTAGAAAAGATATCATCTCTGGTTATATACTCTTCCTCTATTCCCTTATGCCACTTAAGCACTTATTGCTGTGGGCCACTCCAGTATAAAACACTCCAGAGGAAACAACTTAGCCCTGAGTTATTTCTCTCACTTCTTTGGGTCGCACTGAATTAGGAAGCAAGCAATCTTCTCCCACGGCTTTCTGGTACCATAAATGATTTGCTGGGACCCTCAGCTCTTCTGTTATAAAATGTAACTAGAAGTTAAGAGGCATATAAATTACAGATGTGCTAATTTTGTGGAGCATGGTGAACTTCCAACTACCAAGTTTGTGTATCTGCAGAGAGGTAAAAAAGAGGAAAGAGTAAATGAGATACATATCTGATTATAGCACAGGAGCAGAAAGAGTAAATCTACTTCCTCTCTGAAACACTTCATGTTCTCCAGCACTGGATGCAGTCTGCACCAAAGGACTTGGCAAGTTCTCTAGATCAGTTGCCTTTCTGCCTCAGATTTTGCTATGTTTCTCCCCCTCCAGGTCCTTTTTCTTTGCCTTGACTCTTTCGTACGGTCACAGTCATTTATCCATATTCAGTGCTGTGGCTGCAGCAGTGTGACCTAGTCACACCCAAGACACCCCAGGAGAAGCATCACAGAACTTCAAACCACAGCATCGCTGCCACAGGCAAAAGACACCGTAACAGGGGAGGTGAGGTCATTGTCTAGGGTAACACAGTCTACAGGGTGACATAATCCTGTCTATTAAAAGGGTCTATGATATAAGACTATGATAAAGTTTTTTTCCCCATGATATTCCTCTTCTTGGGGTTGAGAAAAAGTGTCAGAAGAACTGTTTAGAAAGTCTCCACCAGCTCACACTGTGATTCATTCATTTCTCCCTCTTGCTCTGCCCACTTTCCAGATAGTTCTTTGATTTTTCAGCGGGGAATGAAAATGGAGAATGGGACACAGTTTTATCAGAAGCCACATCACTCTGACAAAGCACGCAGTGTACAGAGGACATTAAGGTAATTTGTCAGCAATGAAAGAGGCTCAGACACCTTTACATCTTTATCTCCCCTCAAACTCTTGGTAGCAACATGCTCAATTTTCACTTACACATAGACATTTCCGTGCTACATGTGGCTGCACCATTTGTGGGTTTCACAGCTAGTGACTGCGTCTTCCCACAATTACTGGTAGTAGCAGTATGCCTATTTTACAAATACACAGAAAGCTACAAAGACCTTTCTGGGTGAATGAACTGCTATTCATTTTAATCATCATACGATCCCTCTCAAAGAACTGAAGCTGCCCCTTAAATGTATTAATTGTGCTTGCCATGACTATCCTGACTGGAGGCTGTTCCAGAACCAACACTACTGCTCAGACAGATGCATCCTTCCTGTTTCAAGCCTACATTTATTCATGTTTTGTATAGTCTAGGGCAACAATGCTTAAAAATATATGGCCTATTTTTGCAGGTAGCAATGCATCAGAGACAGGCCTAGATCTCAGCCTCTCAAGAAGCTGTAGGTTTCAGGGCTTTTTATCATCTGCCCTCATGCAGGTTTTCAAGAAAGCCACACACAACACTAAAATGTCAACATATGCTTTCTTAATCAGTGTGTAGCAGTGTGGGGTAGAGAATTTCTTTTCTTCAATTTCTCTCCACCTACAGCCCTCAAAACGGGTACTGTGGCCCTTTTCATTTCCCTGTCCATCAAATTACATATCTTGCACTCTGCAGCCTCTAAGCAGTGTCCTGTTGCTCCAAAAAAAATTTGCAAACTCAATTTCTCACACCGTACAGCTCCTTTAATAGTAATATCCCCACCATGAGCCTCATTCAGGCTCTACTCCAAACCCAGTAATTTCCTACCTAGTATTTCAGAGCTTGGGCTTCTCCTACTAGAAGTTTTCAAGATGTAACATCCACCTTAAAGCAAGATAACTAAACGAACAAGCTCAGACCTTCGTGGAAAAGGGTGAGATGGTACTCCCAAGAGAGGCAAGAATGGAGCTTGTTCCTGACACGTAACTGGGGAGCAGGAAAAAGAAAGGAATTTCCGGTAAAATATTTCCTTTGGGAAAAAATGCAAGGTATATCACATTTCAAAGTGCTTTTGTCTCCTCTTACTGACATTGAGAGACCAAGATAGATTGGGCCCAAATAGAGCCCAGTACAGGAACAGTCAAAATAAGACTGTAGTGGTCCTCATTTAGGAAGAGCTCCCTTATTGGGGGAAAAAAAAATACGAAAAGAGAACTGTCCTGAACTGAACAAGAAATGAACCCCACACATTGGTGAGGTACATTCATGGTACCTAGAAAAAAAAAAAAGAAAGATTACACAATATGCCCTTCACAGTCCATTAGCAATATTTGTGCTCATTACTATGAGATGTGTTTCTCGTAAAAGAGCCACTTGGGCAGGAGGGGCACTTGAGGTAATTAAGAATGTATTTACATTTTATAGAGCCATTGATGCCCTTATGTCCAAAGAACCCATATTAAAAGTGTTCTCAGGGTATTTTCCCTATCAATAAATATTAAAATGCTTAACCTGCACTTGGTCTGCTAGCTGCCTGCCACGGCTGCGAGCTGTTAGCAAGCAGTAAGAAGCAGACAAAAGAGTGTGTCAGACAAGAAACCAATCTTCCATTCTGTTTCTCTTTTCTGGGTAAGTTAATGTGTTTTACACTGTCTTACTATTATAAATGAAAAAATAGAATCCAAAAAAGGCAAAAAGTCTCAAAATTGTGACAGCAAGGAATAAAAAGAGCTCTTGATTTAAATGGACTTTTTACTAAAAAATTAGCTTAGAGCAGTCTTTCATTCATTCATGTCTAGAACCTTTCCTTATCCTTCTGAAATCATCCTCAGGTGCAAAATGGATCCAATATTACGTGCCCATTTTTTTAAAGTTCTGGATCTGCCTATTCTTATTGTTGTCCCAGAGTGTTCCTGCTAGAGACAAGCCCAGGAAAAATAAACTGCAATCTAGACTCATCACAAAATCACCCTAAGAAATGAAGAAAGTAACAAGAATTAATCAGCTGTACAGGCAGTCTTCCATTGCAACCCTTGTTATTTAGACAAGTGCAGCTAATATACATAATGTAGCCATAAATAATTAAACAAAATAAATTACAGCCCAACAAAGTCCACATTAAACAAGACAGGCCTCTGAAAGCCATGCGGGACTTACTATGTGAAGATCAGAGTGAAAAATGAAAGAGCATGGCTCGCATGATCTGTCTGTTGCTCTAATTTTTAAAGATGATACCTAATCATTGTAGAGACTCCTGGCTAAGAAAGCTGCAGGGTGCTAGAGCTGAACTGAGTCATAAAACAGTATGAACATGAAAAATGAAAAAGAAATGAGAAAGTACATTTTGCATCATACTCATGTGGTAACACGTATTGTCATGACACAAACCCAACAGAAAGAAGAAACTCCAACTAGAGCTGTAAATTCTGGTCAGCTCAATTATTTCACATGTTGCAGCCCAACTTAAATTATTCAGAGCAGAGAAAGGCAGATCCCTGATGCACCCTTCTGTATTGCTGGACAGGGTGAAAATAATAAATCGATTATTGGCAAACACTGAATGTTTTCTGGATAGGGAAAAGCATAACTCGTATTCTTCTCTCATATCTGCCTCTTGATGGCAGTAAATGGTTTTGCCATAGCTGTCATACTTCAGCAGAGAAATTCTGCGAGCAATGGAGAGTCTACTTCCACTCACTTTCACTTCACCTACAG
This sequence comes from Nycticryphes semicollaris, assembly GCA_013400055.1. Taxonomy (NCBI): domain Eukaryota; kingdom Metazoa; phylum Chordata; class Aves; order Charadriiformes; family Rostratulidae; genus Nycticryphes; species Nycticryphes semicollaris. The sequence goes on from VXBJ01000041.1 coordinate 786,853, forward strand.
CTTTTTTTTCCATGGCAGCTGATGTCCCATACCTTCTTGGCTCACAAGCAGCTCTATGACTTGTCAAGTTTTTAAAGACTGCTGGGAGCCTCTTGCTAAAAACCATCAGGCCACATTGACTTAGCCCTACTGGCAAGTCAATAGTTCAGAAATTATTCTGTTCTCCCCAGATAATTGCACTGAGTCCCAGGAGTGGAGATGTGGCATTTCCAGCACATCAGAGTGCCTTTCAGGAGAATCAGATTTTGATGTTGCTGACTGTTTGCTTCTCCCCCAAGCACTTGACATTCTTAAAAAAAAAAAACGAAAAATAAACCTTCCAGTGCTCAGGATTCTAATCCATCTCCCACTTCTATTAAAAAGAAAATACAGCACTATCTCCATTTCTCTGTCCAGAATAGGCTTTTTGGCCAATGTAGTGGAGGAGCAAATGATACAGATATCTTCATTTTTCCATACAGAGATCTGACTCCCATACCCTGCAGATTTGTTTATTTGTTTTCTCTTGTTTTAGTCTGTTTTAAAGAGTCTGTGGCTTGATCTTCAGAAGCGTAGCTCTTGCTGAAATAAGGGCCTCTGAAAAGCTGCCTTGAAAAGGACCTGCATGCAGAGAGGAAAGGAATAATGATTAACAAACTGCCTCCTAAACATAGAAACTATCACCCAAAAGTGGAGTCATGTTGTCTGCTTGAGCTGCAGGCCAGCTGCTGCCCAGCTTATTTCCTGGCTGGTTGGAAGGAAGAACACAATTTGCACAATGAACATGGTGCTTTCTAAAGATTTTTCAGTCTGAGTAAACGATCTTGCACCTGTAACAATTGTTTGTCTAATGATAATTCAGAACTGCATTGGGTCCACAAGATGCAGCCACAGTGAAAGGTGGTATCGAGCCAACCCACCCACTAGCAAGAGGGTGAGAAAACATTTCTGAATACATGTTCAGCATTACCCGTTTTGGAAGGATGCAGAGAGAATTTTCATCATCTATTTGCCAGCTCTGCTGGCATGGATGGCTGGTCATGGATGCAGCAGGAACATGCCTTCCTCCAGTGAAAACCCCAGCACTTTCTGAAGCTCCTGACATGTTGCTCACACTGTGGCCTTGGGTAAGTAGGAAAGCCTTCCCACATTGTGCACCTGTATCACGCACTTGGAGAATCCTGCACTTGGGATTACATGAGGAATCTCCACAAAGTTTAACTGAAGGGCCCCTTTAGGACTCCTAACCCACTGCGTGGCTGGATCAATACCCTGTGCAATGTTTTATGTGTCATGAGAGTGGATACAGAAAATTACTAACAAACGAACAATTATTCTAAAGGATGGAGAATAAATATTTTTCAAGGGGTAGTGATGAACTGGGGCTGAAGGTACTAAATAAAATGAGAACAGATTGGGAGAGGATTCGTGAGTGATGCAGACATTTTTAGTATGGGTATCTTGATACAAGATTATCTCTTGCTGGAGTTTGTGAAACTTGTTGTTATTCTCTCTAATAATTCATATAATGACGAGGTGAAGAGTCTTACAGAACATTTTTTTGCTAGGTACAGTAAAACTGCCAGGCTATCTGCCAGAATTTATTTGTGATTTGTTTTGAGGTTCAAGAAAACCTACCAACCAAAGATTCAAGCCATAGTTCTGTCAAAAGACATTTACAATACCCTTAAGCATTTCAATTATACGCGCCAGACGGAACTGTAAATTGTAAGATATACATAGATAAATCAGATAATATGTGGCAAATAAAGTGTATAGCAGGAACATTAGCTTGCAGATCTGAATCTTAAAAAACAGACACAATTAAGAGACTAGGCAAAGGAATAAATATCCCATGAACCTTTCAAAAGGCCAACCATATTGTGTTTATTTTAATATTGTTTAACAGTAACACTTAATAAAGAGAACATCATGATTGTGTGAACTAAATTTTCAGTCATAATGAATGCTACAAACTTAACCTCCCAAGTTTAAATAGGCTACAATGCCTTGGGAGAGATGCAAGAGAAATTATTTGATAAAGGTGACGGTTTTTCACACCTGAAAATAATGTTTTTCTTCCAGGCTCTCTTGATCAACAGTCTGTAGCCACACATTACAGATATAATCTCAAGACCTTATGGTGTATACTTGTCACTACTTGCATAACTTACTAGGGACAGTGGATCACAGAGATTTTGAACATAATTTCCCACACTACGGGAGATTAAATAGACTACATTTGAAGAAGACAAGAACCAGCCCCTGGATAACAGAAAGTAAACTTCAACCAGTCTCTGCATCGTTTATTCAAGAAGTATAGTCTTGTCTACTACAAAATTTAGGCATAAGAATCCTGTGCAGCAAGGATGTGTATTTGGTTTAAACAATTAATTGCACAGGAGTGGATTTCTGTTAGGGCTTTCCTGGCACAAGCTAAAATCGTTACATAAATCAGCTGGAGAATGGCAATTTTACCTATATAAAGATTGATCGAACATTCACAGCTAGAGTTTGTCCTGTTCCCCATACTCATCAATATAGAAGCAGCTGTGATCTGAAAGCTTTTCTGGGGTAAAAGGCAACACTGAAGAGCATGTTGGAAGAAAACAATCACTGTATCAGAGCTATTCCCCAGATCATTCTTCAGTGCTACAGTTCCTTTTTCATCCATCATGCTTCCTCTGATTGCTATTCATTTCCTTACTTAATGAATATTGTAATGAACACAACACACCTAAAGATGCACTGTAGATTTTTTTTTTTAAAAAAAAAAAAAGGCCACATGTTTACTACTACATATCCTGAGAGGGGAATATTAGCAGCTCTATTAAATGATGCTCTCTTGTTACGATGATAAATGTGTATTCAGTGGTAGGTTTAATGTGAAACCCAGTGTACATAACTCACCAACAAACCTAAATCATGCATCATCTATTTGAAAACTGTCAACTTTTTGTAACAGATAGGAAGTATTTTCCCAGTGAGTCTGTTGCTTATTATACTCTGCTCGTCAGAGGTACTAGTGACATGGCAGCATTTCCTATTATAAAAGAAAAATATTCAAAGTCATATCCAAAACTTACCAAAAGAAAAAATATTTTCATTGCCTTCCATGGTCATTAATGAAGACACTTAGGCTGTGAAGAAGCTACAGTGTTTGTCACCTTTTAATGATTTAGTGTTTGCTTTGCTCACTATATACATGTATTCTTATGTTAAAGCCCTGAATTCTTTGCTGGCAAGTATAGGGTCACTGCCCCTGATCCTACTTATAGTGGCATGTGAGGACTTGTTTCGAACAGACAGTGTTATTTAGAGATTGTTGGGTTTCTGTTCTGGAAAAAAACCCCAAAATACTGAAGGAAGGAAACTTATCCAGACCAAGAAATTTTCTGTTGGGATTGACCAGAACAGTTCTTTCCGAGATAGTTCCAGCATTTTCTTCTATTTTTTTCCTGTTTGTTTTGGGGGGTTGAGGTTTGGGTTGTTTTTCCTTTTGGTTTGGGTTTTTTTGGTTGGTTGGTTGGTTTTAGGTTTTGGGTTTGGGTTTTTTTTATATTAATATTTAAAAGCCTGTATTTCAAAATAATAATAAAAAAAAGCTTCCCAACACTGGAATTTTTAGTTTCAAGACTATTGGAGTAAAACTTTTTGATTATTACCCTTATTCAAGTTGAAAACTCATCCACATTCTTCCCCTCCCACTGAAGACTTCAGTGGCTGCCATTTTCCAAAGAAATTGTATGTGCAAAAAATACTGCCTGCCCTGATTTAGCACAGTCCTCAGCATGCCATTGAACTCTTTACCAAAGAGGCTGGTTTCCTTAAAGGAACAGAAATTTGGGGTTGAGGATTCTCTCTCTCAGAAGGTCATTTAAGCGCCCTGACAGCAGGGTGGAAGAAAGGCTGAAAACTGATTTCTACAGCTTAGGAACCCCCTCCTTCTGTCCATGGAATTGCTGAAGTAGTGCTGCTCTCTGCTCTGTGCATGGAGGGTCTGGGTATCTTTGTGTGAGGGAGGGTTTTTGGGCTGGGTAGTGCCTGTGTTCCCAGAGAGCAGATGAGAGGCAGATGTGTTCTTTCCCCAAACGACTAGCATTAGGAAGAAGCTCCTTGGCATGCACAAAGGGAGAGACCTGACTCTTGAGAATCTTCTAGTGAATTTATAATGAGAAAATAATGAGAGAGATTACAGTGCTGTGCTTTTAAACTCAGTCTTCAGTACTTTCTCTCCCAGTGCCTATATGTGTCAGACCCAAACACAGTCCTGTCCAATAAATGTGTTAATAGGCCCTGTCCAAGACACTCAATGCTAGAGATGCTCCCAATTTAGGCAAAGACTTAGATTACCAGGACACTTCATTTTCTGATATAAATGATACAGTTAGTTCCTTCAGACATTTTTAGTTCTTCAAGTGAAAGAAATAATGAGCCTAAGAGGAAATTCTATGCCTACTCCTGAGGGCTTGACTGTAGCAGAGCTCCCGCTGTCCTCAATGACTGGAGGGTTGCTGTGCATGCAAGACCTTCAGCATCTGGATCAGTACACTTAAGAACGTGCAAAACTGGTACAACGTGCCAGCTGATCACAAAAGGTGGATCAGAGCTATTTTCATCATTAAGGAACAGGAGCTGCCCTATTTTAGTGCTTGTTATACTAGTTATTTTTACATCTCAGCATCTGGATAAGACATGTCTGAAAGATACGATTTTCAAGCAGTGTGAAATTCCTCCTTAAAATTCCTTAAGTTGGTGACGTACACCCTCCAGGCACCTTTGGAAATGTTGGGGAGAAATTTGCCTCTATTGAAGTCAGTGAGAGTTTTACTGCCAAATTCAATAGTACTGCATCTTGCAGCTTTTTATTGAGTTCAGTCATTCTGAGTTCTCTGGTTGGCTGATTAATTTAAAAGGTGTGGGAGGAAAAAGACTGCCTGAAAATAATTTTGCCACCCACAAAATTATTATTGACATATTTTCCATTTTAGACCATGCAAAAGTGTCACAACTCAGTAAAAGGTGCAGGTTCATACATTATTCCTAACATTCTTTATATTAACAATATACACAACAGAGCAGGTTTGTAATTTGACCTTTCTCTATTATGCTAGTTTTTCTCTCTCATTAAGGGAAAGAGATTAATATAATAAAAGATCCTTTGTATAGGAAGGTGCCTGTAATATTCTACCGTAACAGTTCAAATCACCACACCTCATAAGGGTAGCACTATCTTGTCTAGTTTATACCTAGAGCTGAACAAAGAACTGTATACATGGTTTATGTTTTCTTCTGGCTTCAGTGAACGTTTCTACAAGACTCATTTTAATACATTAAGAAATAGTAGCTCTGTATATGTTTATCATTGATATACCAAATGCACTAACTATAAAATGATTAAACAAAACAATATTTTGTAGGATGACAGTCAGTCAAACCCTGAAATGCTGACAAATAAGAGACCTAGTGACAGGCAACAAAAACATAAGTCTTTTTGACTCTGTCACACAAAATAATTGGTAAGTGTTATGCTTTCATGGTTGTAGAGGAAACAATACGAGGGGGGAAAAAAACCCAACAGGTACAGGGTCAGTAATAGCAACCTCATAGAAATACTGTAACACCGCTGACATTAATAATTAAATGTACAAGAAATCTCAATAAATATTAAGTTATTTGCTAAAGAAATCTATGCCAATGGTTTTTTTTGTCTGCGCATGCAAACAAACTGATTTATATCAGAGAAATTGGGAATCTGTTTTAGTCCATCTTGCTTTTTTCTCCTCAGAGCTGTAGAATTATAAAGAGCAAATCTGCTTAAGTTGGGCTTTTTTACATTTATAAAGGGCCACACTTGATTTAGCAATACTATTTTTATGTGTAATGACACAGACACATTTATTATACATTCTGCTAATCTTCAGGCTTGCTTTTGGACAGGATTAGAAATTTATACAATATGTAGACTTTAGGCTGCACATTAAGACTGAAGCACTTCAATACATTTGTCTTTTTGCAAGCTAAGACTGAGTATTTGAAACAATCATTTTGTGTTTCCTGCTCTCTGAACAATGAACCAGAGTAATCCTTCTGATGCTAATCATATTATTTTCTGTTTAAAATTACATTTTGTTTGTACATTTATAGTGTCACTTAAAACGAAATCCAGAAGGTTTTCTTTCTAGGTATCTTTTAAGAGGAACAGAAGTGAATATTTTAAGAAAATGACATAGAAACAGAGTTTTCTAAAAGGTACATACTTCCCAGTATGTATTTTATAAATATTAAAATGAAAGATGATCAGAAATGTACAAATAATTGTGTTAACACTTTAGGAACTGTTACTGTGCTCTACAGCTCAGCAATAGATTTTGACACTGAAGGGATTAAAGGACTTACATTTGGTGAATGCAGAAACTTCAGTTTTTTTTCTTTTTCATGTATAGCAAGTTGCATCCCTGTTTTTGATACACAGACTAGTTAAATATGATATTTCCATCTACAGAAGGTACGTGATGGAAATTGACAAAGTGATTTCATTAAAGTATTAATGCAGAAATTCACAACATTGGAAATGTACAACAGTTTATTTTCAATCTTAATATTGAGACACTTGCTACTCATTTGCATGAGAATGGCAATTTAATGTAGCAATAGAGAGCTCCAACTGCATCCCTGCAGCTTATTGCCCTAGGTTTGCAAACTGCTTTAACAGCCATCAGCCAAGAAATGTACATGTCATCTGCAAATCACAAATCACAGACCTTGACTCGAGTGATTGCACAGGGAGAAGTGCTGAAGGGTTCATAGTGGCCAGAACAAGACTTAAAAGTGATGTGAAATAGGGAGCAAAAAGGGCTGCAATTGCCTTGGAGCCTAAAATAGACTGAGCTTCAATGCCATGGAAAAAATCACCAGCTTCTCCATCATTTCTTTAAAGGTCAGAATTTTTGTAGGTGGATTGGGAGCGCAGTGGATTGCAGATGCGTTTAACAGCAGGGTATTTTCCGCTGCCATGACCAGTTAAGGAAGATTTTCAAAAACACATCTGCTGGTAAACAGTTTGGCCCTACTCTGGGTCATCTGCCTTATCTGTGCTCATTGCTGCATGAATTCTTACCTGGATAAAGTCCCAAACCTCACATCAGTCAAAGTTAGGCTTTCAGTACAGTCCATTACATTTTTTAGAGAGGTACCTCCGTGGCTTTCAGTTGGTTTTATGATGTGGGTCTGCTTCTTCACAAATGTATGAAGCACACTGGCAGTAGAGAGACAAAGCTTGCTCCTTCCCACTTCCTGCTCACGTTTCACTCGTCAGAAGGCAGAGCACAATGTGGAAGAATAAATGAAGGGGAAACAGATGACTTAAAGAATAAAAAGGACTCAGGGAAAGGATTTCTCCATGTTGCAAAAGGAGGCTGGTAGCCGATACCATTTTGCACCATTTCAGACCACTAATATCATGCAGAAATTGATTTAAGAGGAATTCAAACACAAATTGCCTACAAACTGATCGAGAAGGCAGTAAAACCATTTTCTCTTTCAATCTCTCTCACTCTGCAGGTGACTAAATGCCACTGGTTTAAGCTTTCTCTTCCTCCACTCTGTTATAATAGAACCTGAAGTTCTGTTTAGGACTGGAGAGGTTAAAAAATAATACTCCATATTAAATGGGTGAACCAAAATGCAATTAAATAGACAAGGAACCTTTGCAGGTTGGGTTTTATGTTGGGGAGCATCTACACTTTACACATATTTGTATGATACTTAAACATCCCTAAGTAATTTAACTTTCCTAAATGTTTATTAGTCCATGGTGAGCGCACTGGATCCTCTTCTGGGATCAAGATATGAATTCATAAGAAGTGTAAAGTATTTAGATAGTTTCAAACAGATTTCAGAGCACTTGTAGTATCTGGGGAATGATTTCTACTTGGCTATTCTACTGTTTACTTAAGAGAGAAATGTAGACAGCTTAGCCAGCTCAGATTCTTTGTGCCAGTGGTAGCTGAGCCAGTTTGGCTCATGGATATTAGGAAGTGGGTGTTATTTCCTTTGCAGTTTCTTCCTTCACTCTTTGACCTCTACCACCCAAACCACACCATACAGAAATGTGCTTCTTAATTTCTATAAGAGAAAAAGAGAAAATCTCCATGAAAAGCATATATTGTTGGAAGAACTGAAAATTCTTCCTGACATGCTCTCCTGTGAGGCGAGACATCAGGAGAGCATCAGAAAGCAAAATTAACTTCAGTAGTGAAAAGATAACAGTGTTCTTTATGAAATGCTCTGCTTTGGTTTTGAAAAGATATGTAGCTGGGGCAGCCTACATCTATGCAATCACTACATCTAACTCACATGGCTTGTGGTTATGTCTTCCAAAATAGCTCTCACAGTGCATCCGAAAGATTTGTCTGCACATTTATTATTTGAAGGTTACGCTGTTCACACCTTGGACTTGAATTTGCAGTTTAAAAAGAACAATGCCATATTTTTGTTCAGTTTTTATCTCACCTTGTGTTCACCTCCAGTGGCCACTGCTTTTTCTACTACAGCCCATCATCAGGTGGCTTATAACACCAGTCAAAGCAAACAGGTACCTCAGAAGACCAAGTATTAGTTTGTAACATAACTGGCAAGCACTGGAGAAAAAGCAGAGGAAAAAGAGAAGGGGAAGAAACCGAAGTCCACGGGCACTGGTACTTCAGCACTTAACAGAAAACTTTACCCCAACAAACTGAAGTCATCCTTTCTCTGATACAGTCCAGTTTTGCAGCTCAACCAGGGTTTCAGAACTCCTTGCCAGTTTTAGGTGTCCTGCATCTTTTAGCAGATGCTGCTGCCACACTGAGGAAGAGCTGTGATTACACATTATTGTATTCCCTCCTTTTGTTTTCAGTTATTGAACCTAGAGAGATTTTCTTCCTCTTTTTTCAATTCATCTGACTTTTAAGTCTTCTCAGCAGAAAAATAGAAAATTGTGTTGCTTCTGGTTTTGCAGTGAAGCTATTTCTGATGATCATAAGCCTCTGAGTGAAGGAGGACTTTCCCACTCAGCTCTTACTAAGAAAAATCTTTCCTCTATCTGGCCATACTCACCAGCTCTTCTCCACTGAGCTGTCATGAGCGCGGAGGGAAGTCCACAGGATGTTCAGTGGGAAGAGGAAAGAACTGATGTTCATTCTCCTCGCATGCTTTGGTTGTGCTGTGCGCCTCTGCTGCACAGAAAGTTCTCTGCACCTGTACAGGGAAGCAGGAACAGAGAAAAGAGAGCTGGAAGAGCCGAAGCCCTGGTTGAAAACATTGGAAGAGGTGATCAGAAAACGTCACAGACATGGGGTAAGAAATGGAAGTAGTGATGGTTACATTCCAACAATTGAATGGAGCTGATGAGCCCTCAGTGACATAACAAGGTGGAAACACTATGGTTCCAACTAACAGCCAGTGATGAACCATAGCCTGGTCACTGTGAAGACTTCCTAAATCATTCAGAGTTCACAGCGTTTGTAAATGCATTTTCCAACTTAGTCAAATGGCTTTCTGGGAGAGAATAATACACTGTGAAATCAGTCCCACTGCAATTAAGATTTGATGGCACTTCTGAACCTTTATTTTGCTTCTCCCTCAATCTCCTCCTGGCCCAGTCAGTCAATTCCCCCTCAACATGCTCATTTATTAACAAGAGAAGGCCGTTCATTTCATGATTTCTTGTTCCTGGTTTTAACTAGATGGTTCTAAAGGGGTAACAGTATCAATAACAATATAAATTGGTGGCCCCTCTGTGCTTGAAGAAGGATAGATGTGGGAGGGCAACCTGTAATAAGGTCTGCAATTACTGGGAAAACCAGGGATGAAATATCTAAGTTTCCTTCTTTCCCCTCCAACAGTTATCTAAGGCAGATACTGAGACCCAACTACTAAGGAGCCATGCAAATATCTGCTGTGCTTGTCTGATCAATGATTCAATAGGCAAAGAGGGGCCTTTTTTCCATGCTCATCTTTGATTTCTGCACAGAACTATGCTAAGCTTGTGTTTCTCAGATGAAAGCAAGTGATACAGTTTATGCTAAAATGACAAAACAATTTGAAAGCGAATGTGTATAATGGAGAGAAGAACTTAAGCACATGGTTGACATTATTACGTTTATTTCTCAGTGAGACCTGTCTTTTCATGACATTAATCAAAAAACTGGGTCACCTCACAATGGTAATTTCCTCGGAATCTTGAAATTCGTGAGTCAATTTGATCCCTTTTTAGTTGAACATTCACTAAGCACAGTGAGGCTGGTGGAGCTCAGCTAGCTCATCAGACTTGTCATCAACTATATGTGAAGAGTTTATATCCTTAATGGGATCAAAGGTTTTATCAGTGATCCTTCGTAAATGTAAACAGATGAAATATTTTTCTATCAGCATTGATTCCACACCTGACATTTTTTCTGTTGATCAGTTAATGGTTATTGTCCGTTATAAAATCAGAGACAAGGAAGGTTTATTACTTTCTTAACAACCAAGGCCCATGCCAAAGAACATCCCCACCCCCCCTGGTTTGAGTCCACCTTGCAATAACTGAATATTAATAACATCATTTGCCATTGTCAAGGACAGATTTAAAATAATGCTAGTCTGGACATTATGAGGAATTTTTCAAAATATCACATGGTGTTTTAAAATGCAGATCTCCCATTAAAGTCAAATAGAAGTCAAGACAGCTAAAATCCTAGTCATCCTCCAGAAATTTAGAACTAGAAAGGTCTCCAGACAAGGATTTGTGAAATTAAAGCATCAGCAGAGAATGGCATGCATTTAGCCATTACGGTCAACATGAAATAATGCTTTTCTATAGTGTCAATTCTGAATATTCCTCTGCAGATCTATGCAATTGAGAATATTCCTGGGAATACAACACATTTCTGAAACATGCTACAGCTATCAATGAATTAAGGCTCATCATATTCTTTGGCTGTGGAATATTACCCTTGCTTAGCATAAGGAGGGACAAAGTGATGAAAGTGACTTGCCTGTAGTATTAAAAAATCAGAGTGATGCAGAAAAGCAATCCTATTTCAGTGAATTATTTTTCCTGTGGAGAAAAAACCTTCTAAAAGAACCAGACCTAGAAATAAATCAGACTATTGTAGAACGTAGTTCAATTATATTAAAAAGGAAAAAATGTTTCAAACTCTATAAAAATAGAGGAGAAATATCTTGGTTTAAATCAGACAGATTTTTTTCATTTGACTTCAACTGAAGGGTTTTTTAGAAAATTTTCGTTCAGCAGATTAAAAATAAATTGCTCTAAACTGCATAGATTACCTGCTGCAAGAGTGACCAAACCTGGAAATATGGCAAACAATATCAACTTAAAAAAGAAGAAAGGACATATTAACCTGGATAGGATCAAACCTGTTTCTCCAGGCAAAGCATGAGTAACTCAGGTTCATGCAAGTCAGTCATAGCCACAAAGGTAGAAGTGAGCCTCTGGGCTTAATATGCAAGAGTTGATCCCTTGTCCCTAAATCAGCATCAGCACTGACAGCTGGATCACCAGGAGTATGTCCACACAGCACAGTACAGGCTGTGCAGAGATACTGAAAGAGCACTTACCCTGGACTGGGAGGGTGTCAGGTAAACCACTCAGCTGATGAGGGGGCAGACTTATTAGGCTGGGCAGAATAAGGGCAATTCAGAGACACAGGACCTGCAGGAAGAGTCATTCAGAGCTAGCCGGTGGTTCTTTGCCCAGAAGGATGTTTTGCTGTGCAGGTCTTTCCTGCAGAAATTACCAGTAACCGTTTGTGTTGTATTATACAATATCTGAGTCCCGTAAAAGAACGCTGCATACTTAGTGTATCTCAAGTCTGCATTTTGCTCTGCTCTGTCTTTTTTGCTGAAGTAATTCTCATCAAAATCTTCATCCATGCTAGTCTGGAAGTACCCAAACCTGCCTGACCTTAGAAGCATGCCCTGGAAACTGTTATTGTGGTAGGAAAGAGTCAGAGAGTCAATGGAATCAGAAATAAAGCTGTATTGTTGTCACTGAGCTGAAGTACAGAAGTGAAAAATAAAGTGTAAATCAAAATGAGACTGAGGTCAACATATTATTAAAGATGAGCTTCTCATTAACATTAAATTTGAATTCAGAGGAAGTTAACACTCATCTTACAGAGCCAATGTAAAGAGAGCAGCTCTCCCCCAAATCTCCAGTCGAGATCCTCTACTGATGGCCTGACTGTGCAAACACTTACTGCATATACTGATGACTAATGCAGATAATATCTCTGACACAGGGAGTGTTTCCCCATTTGATGAATAAACATGGACTATTGCAGGAACAGGTCTCAGTACTGCAAGCCCCTCAGAGCAGACTCTGCCTTCTTCCTCAACCACATTTCATCCCAATGGTTTTATACATTACTAAGAATGAAAAAGGAGAAAGATTTCTTGCTTTGTCTTACCATGTTGTTAATTGAACATATGTATCGACATTTCTTTACTAACAAGTATCCTTCTGATTCAAAGCTTTGTAATGAAAAGCTGTAGCCCAAAAAGTCTAAATAAACAATGCTTTTCTCACTTCTGCCTTGCAGGAGTGGCATCAATAAGACTGCCTTGCGATGCTCAGACTGCATAACTCCAGCTTATGACCTATCCCAGGGAAACTACTGCATCCTTGCTTACAAGATGAGAAATCTCAATTGCTACTCCAGGCACATTTGCAAAATGGCAAACTTAATCTACAGATTTACTGTGGAATCTTTTTACTGAGAAGTTACTGGATATAAAAAGCTGTCCTGTTTTCATCCCCCTCCCACTAAGAGGCCTAACTTCTGAGATAGCCACACTCCTTTGCTTGCTTTCCTTCTGATTCTATGTCTTTTCTATTCTTGCAACCCAGCAGACTCACCTTCAAGGGGGTGGCCACTGCCATCTCCCTTGACTTCTGCACATGACATGAGCATCACTTTTACTCCTTCCTGGAGCCATGTCCTGAGAAGGTATGCTTATCTAGTCACCTGCACTGGGAGGACTCCAGGCTCAGTGTATACTGTACATGGAAGAGACTGATGGGAACAGATTGTTAAAATGCTCCAGCCCATTTCTCCGTGAGGTTCATTTCCCTGCCATGTTTCCATGGTGTGTTTCTGCTGCAGTTACTCTGTTTGTAAAAGTCTTGAGGCATAAGGAATTATTACATTATGCTCAAAAGCGGCTGTGGCTATGTCTTTGATGAAGTCACTGGCCATATGCATTGCCTAGCTGCAGCAACTACTTTTCAAGAATACCAAAAAGCAGGACATTTTCCTCCTTCATTAAAGGAGGAAAATACATCGTTCATTGACACAGTTCTGGATCATACTGTGTTTGTGCATAGTTATTAAATATGCATCAGTTTCTACTAATGATCTAGAAAAAAAAAAGTTGAAATACAGTGCTCTGATGGAGGAATGTATAACAAAGTCTACTATCCAGAAAAAGGTAGATGAATTCTGGTTTGAAAGAAGATGCATATTTTTAAACACTGAAGGACAGTAGTTTACTATGGTGTGTTATGTTGAGAGGTCTTTTTCACCAAGCCATTCCTTATCTTTAACTGGATCTTTAATTTTTAAAAAAGTCTGTGCTAACAGAGATGCTGCTCAGCAAGATAATTCATTAGAATAATGCATCTAACCCACAACTCATTTTGGTAGCCTTCTTTCTCTGGGGATGGACTTATTTATGCACTTGTGCTAGGCACAGATAAACCAGGTCTTCTGAGAAACTCTGTGTCCTCTGTGCATTTAGACTACAGCTGATCTTTGCACAGATTGACTGCAATGTCTATTTTGCTGGGAAAGGACCAGACCATATTGTCATCCTTTGTGACTAGACTGATTGGTCATTATAGCTCTGTCTCAACATCAGTCTTGTCAAGTACAGTGAGTCATGGCATTGATGGGCACCAAAATATTTTGTAGACGCTTTTGAGCATAAAGTCTCGGCACTAGAGCATGAGATGAGGATTACACAATCTATTCACCTGAAAGAAGTGTTTGAAAATAAATCAGTGTTTGTGATTACTCAGACACTAAGTTATTCAAGGATTAGCTTTTCTGATTTCAGTTGTTTAATGAGACACAATAAATTCCAGAATCCAAGACAGCCAAAATCCCACCTCGAGTAATAGAAGGATTGAAGTTTCATCTGCAGAAGATTATGTTTTACATTACGACAAATGTGGTTTTATGCTTCCTTTTTCCAGTCTTGCCTTTTCCATGACATTATTCTTCCCTTTTAAACCTCTCTCAAGCTAGGACTAGGCTGTCCTTATGTGAGTCAATACCCATGTTTATGCAACTATGAAATTTCAGCCAAAACACAGGAGTCACCATTAACATGAATACCAAAATCATTCAGCACTAGCAGCCGTGCTCCACATCAGAAGACCTAACAGTGATTGCATCACTGCTCTGAGTGACAATAAACATAACACATTTTTTATCTCATATGCCTTATACCACATAGTCACCTCCCATAGAGTTGTAGAGGTGTTTGTGGGGATGCAGTGATACACAAGGCATGCTGGGGGGAACAGGGGACATCCTGGGTGGTCTTACTCAGTTTCACACGAGGCCCAATTCCCAAAGATTTATATTGGCTAAAATGCTGGTGGCTTGAAAGAGAACAGGAACAGAGCTAAGATCTCAAAATCTTGTGCTCCAGGATGCCCCTGCTATATAATGTCACCAGAGCAATTGAATTCTGACTCCGGAACTCAAGCTCAGAACTCCAGGATCATGCTAGGCCTGAAACCCAGTAAGACAATAATGAGCAACCCCAGTCCCAACTGAATGAGACAGTGAAATCCTAGTAATGTGCAGGGATGGGTTCTTTGTCCGTTATTAAATGAAGGAGACAAAGTCTTTCTAATGATTCATAGTGCTTAGGAAGTAGGCATTGAAAGTGATGGTCACCTCTTGCAATGACCAACATGTCTGCGCACATGCAGCTAATGGCAAAGGAACATTGCAGATCACTGCCTGACTATAGGACTAAAAGCCTGTGAATGCTTGTAGTGCTCTAGGGAGTTCACAGACAAGCTTTCCTTCAGTACATGACCCTGTAGTGGCTGAAGAGTTGCTACTTCTGAAGCATCAGTTCCCCCAAGTGGTAAAGCTGCACTGGGGAGTTGAGAGAAAAGTAATGTAAGGCTGTGTGCACCACAGATACACCAGACCAAACAGAAGTTAAAGAAAGACTGATGTGGGCTGGAGAAGTGCAGAAACATCATAATACCTAATAATGAGACTTGCAACCCTTGGCACTGTGAAGGGAGCAGGAGAGAATTTGTCTACAGCGCTAAGACTGCTGCAAATGAAAGAAGGTGCACCTCTTAACAAGGTGATACTGAAACACCTGAGTTTTCTAATGTAAGCCTTCTGTACTAGGAATTTTCTGTGTTAAATTAATTTAATTGTAACTTCCATGTCAAAAAAAAATATGGAGTCTTGGAAAATTTAGGGAAAAGTACTTCTGTTATTGCAATTTTTTCCTCTCTCAGGTTGGTTTCCTCAATTTTTTAATTTGGCCATATACACTGAGACCAGGAGACACATGTACGTAACAGCAAAAGGTTGTGTCAAAGGCAAAAAAATTGATGAATTGCCTAGCTATATACATTTGAAACCTGCTATATAAGGGAAGTAATATTACCAGTGTCCTGATGGAAAGAAAGAAAGACAACACACACAGAAAGACAGAGAGCACATATAACATTCAGAAAACTATGACAGTAAATTTCATTAGAGCATATATACTGAAAAAAGTATACTGAATATACTGAAAAATCCGTAGACTGTTCAACCCACTCTAACAATTTCTCATCAGCATTGACCTCAATAAATTCTTGAAACTCCACATGATTGTTTCTTTTGTGAAGTGCAGCCATCATCTCCTGACCATTTCTTTAAATGTATCTACTTTTGAAGTAGATAAAAAGTACAAAAATGTGCTTTCAAAAGACAAAATAAACACATTGGCAAAATGAACACTCGAGATTTGATTGCTTCCTAGCTTAGTGCAAGGAACGAATGTGATTTACCAGGAAGTCAATAACTTCAGAAACTAACTCTCGGAGAAAACTTTAAAAAACCAAAAAAGAAAGTATATGCACATAAACATCTCTATATTGGCATAGCATTGAACTTCAGTTCAGATAAACATCTGACTGCAAGCAAAATAGTCTTATCCATAGCTCGCTGCTTTGAAAATCAAGCTGCAAATCACTCAAGAACATTTCCTTTCTATCTTTCTCTCATAAGACTTCCAATTCTTCGATTAGGCTGGGCAAAAAAGTATCACCAAAGAGGGCTCTCTGGCACAGTGGATTATTTTTTTTTCTAATTTCTGTTTCCCTTCCCAGCTGAAATCTCAAGGTGCGGATATTATAAATATTATAAAATAATGATAAAAATCATTAATGTCCCCCAGTTTCTCTGACCAGGAATTGGATTGAAATTTGGTTTATGTTTTGACCATGAGTCCAATGTTATGCAACTTTATACATTCCTGTTTATCCAAAGTTCTAGAAAACTTCTCATGATTCAATAGGCTACTTTGTCAAGACCAAACAAAATGAGCGAATAATTGAAATACACACACACACAAGCTCGGTACTGCCTAAGCAACTGACAGGTAACTGTGACTTGCTCTTTCATCATGGGAGCTATTTTTGTCCTCATAATGATACTGACATTTCTGTGACTTCATTCATCTCCCATCATCAATATTTGGCTCACTAGCCCATAGATCAGATATAGAATCTCAAAGAGTGGTACAGAAAAATAGAACTAAGGCATTTTGGTTATTTTACCACATAGCCCAATGGAAAACATCTCTGCAATTACCAGTCAGACATATGACACTTACAGATGTGTCACCCACAGACCTTTCTGTGCAGCTCATTTTCAATATAGTTATGGCTATATTATGCAAGACAAAACTCACTTTCAGACACAGCATGCCAGCTCTGTGGACTTTGTCCACCACTGGGGCAACACACAGAATAGATGGGTCCAGAAGAAGCATTTACTGGAACTTCAGAGACATAGAGATGTTTGGAAGGCAGCTGTCAGTTTTTTGCATGTGCCTGGGATGTCATGAAAAACTGGGCTGGTGTCAGTCAAATTATCTTGTCCATCAGTCTTTTAGGAAATACACTGAGAAGCCTAAAACAAGATGTTGAAAGAGATGGTGTTATTTCTTCTGTGAAACGAGGGGATGTTTTATGTAGCAAATCTGACAATGAATTTCCAACATGAAAGAATCCGCTTACTGCATCTTAGCTACCTTACTTGATCCAAGGCTTTAGAATAACCTGAGAGTGTCAATCAGGAAAAAAACAATATAAAAAGACCTGATAAAAACTCAGAAATTGTATCAGGCAAAGTCAAATGAAAGCAACCAGAAGGATCAACACATCAAGTTAGCATTTTTTTTTTACTTCTTCCATCACCTGCTCCAGCTCTTCCTCTAAACAGGTGGCTCTAATTTGACAAGCAAAAGAAAAAAAAAGAAAAATCACTGTTGACTCTTAGCTCATTTGCAGAAACCCACCAGTTTGGCTGTGTCCACCGCTTCTTCACAAGTAGAAACCAATTAAGTAAATTGCATCAGAAAGCAGCCTCCTTCTCTTGGACACAGTAGGCAGGGATGGATATTTACTCTTTTCAGCAGCATCTCACTTGTCAACCTAACCTCTCTCCATTGAGCAAGCTCCTGAAAAAGCCATCCAGCCAAGATACCGACATTTAAAAGGTGTGTCATTCGTCTACAGTAAGCTCATCCTTGAAATAAATATGATCTGCCCCCAGTTGCATTGGTCATAACTTTTAAATCTTTTCCTCCTAATGTCAGCTGGCATCATACTTGCAGTGCAGGTACAAATGAAGCTTACAGCCAATGAGAGACCCTAAATATGGAAAATAGAGAATGAGTCATAGTTTTGACAGATAAAAATGGAGAATTTTCACACAGGAAATGTTGAAGCTGCTAGATATTGATATATTTTGTGACACCTAGAATAATGACAGCAATGTAATGTCAATCTTACTAAAAAGCTAAAAAGTCTAAAGAAATAAGAGCAGGAATTTCAGGACATCCTGCTACTGGTTTGCCAGCATGTTCAATAACAGAATAAAAGTCTGACCAAAGTGAATATTGTTCCCAGTAGCGCTACCTTAACCACCAGGAGCAAACTCCTATTTCCCACTTGAAAAAGGAAGTGACAACCAACATTTGGGCTACTCCTCATTTCAGCAGAAGTCTCCAGTATTTTATTAATATTTCCTGCCATCACCTTATTGGATCCTGTGCTTAAATAGCTATTTTCATCCATATTAGCTTAGGAAAGCTTAATTGTTGTGCATTTTCTTTTGGGCTGGAGTAAGAAGGAAACTTTATTTGTCATTGTGTACTGATACTGTTCCAAAAAAATATTTTCATAAGTGGACACAGAGGCACTTGGGGAACTTGCTGAATTGAGACAGCTTTTCAATTCTTGTAGTAGCACTTCTGTACTCCATCCACCAGTACAAGTGAAACAATAATAAATACTGAGCAAAGAATGTTCATTTGTGTTCAGATCAAGAAATAAAAAATAGCAGTTGTTTTTAACTCCTACACATCCTTGGATGATTCTTCAGTTTATTTACAATCTGTCATGGCTGCACTTTCCTTGTATGTCTCACTTCCCAAACTTTAAGCGTGACATGAAAAAAACAAACACACTCTTTGTGCTGGGTCTAGTATCCACCAATTCACATCAAATCTCACTTGCAGTTGTCAGAGCAACTTCCAGAGCCAGGTGCTACTCAGCCCAAGTTGGAGGTGCTGGACTCGTGATAGGGCAGGAGCTCTCACGAATCGCTGCTGGCAGCAAGCATGAAAGAGGTAAGACCTTACACTGAGTTTAAACGGCTAGGATTCAGATATATTATTAGTGGACACTGGCAGGATTTCTGTCCTCAGGTTCCTTGTGAAGAACGCAGCTGAGGATAACATAATGTTTTTTTTCAAATGAAATTATTCTACCACTTTTACAAAATCCTTAAACTTTGATTCTTCAGGCCAAAGATTAAACTCTCTTCCAAGGTTTCATTTTTATTTGTTGTCTTTAGGAAAGCAAAGCCAACAGCAGTAAAGAGCACTTACTCAATTCACTGACTGAGCCAGGAGGCCGCAGTCAATCTGAGTAAAACCTTAACTAAGTTAACAGAGAAATATGGCATTTGGATCAGGGGCTTATACACCTGTTCTTGTTCTTGAATGGTTTGTTTAATTTACAACTTTCCTGTAATCTGAAGAATTATCTGAAATTGCCCATTAGAAAGGTTAATGTTTAAAATCTAAAATATCTATTAAATTCAAAAATCCACAAAAAATCCTTCATCTTTCATTGGATAATAATTTTAATAAGCAATTAAACCATCATAATGCCACACCAGTTATTCCATTAGACTTTTCTTGTATTATTCAGCCTACACTCACTCATCTTGGAGTAATTTTGTGCTAGTTAACTGTAATACTGCCTATCACTCCCCTCATCTAATGCTGCTTTTTTTTTTTTGACATCTATCTTAATTTTAAAAAAAAGCATTAAAGAAAAATATATTTAGTCTACTAGCACAAGCACAACCTTTTTACATTTTAAAATTGCACTGTTTATATCTACAGTACCTTGCAGAAAATCTGAGGTATAAAGTTTGGGAAAGCAGGTTTCCCAAGGTCACAACATACCATTGGTTAAAAAAAAAAAATATAAATACAAGCCTATGAGTACATTAATAACTGCACCCACTTGCCAAACTGTTTAAGGTTATACACAAAAAGAAACAGATCCATGCTCTTTCGCTTTACCATAACCTTAAGAGTTCAGCTTTAAATCATTTCTGAGGGAAGGCTTCCTGCAGACTTTTCACTTAAGTAGTTGTAACTACAACTGCAAAACACTGTTGACTGGTGGACTCCAGAGACTTGTTCATTACCTGTCATTAAATGTTTTAAAGTTTGCATAATTGATCCAGCCAATAAGTCATCATTGATTTATAGGGGTCTGTGCTGAAGAGTTGCTTGTTAAAAATTCATAACACTGGTATGTGTCTTTACAATCCATTAGCTGTTTACGTACCCACAGTCCTAAGATTGATTGACCTTGGACTGAGATTCTCATGGACTCTGCTGCCTTTTTTTTTCCTAAACTTTTTTTTTTTCTGTATTTTTTTACACAAGTCCACAGTATAGAAAAGCAATACTTCAGCCTTCTCCCTTGACAGCTATACTTTGATTTTTTTCCCCTCCATCAAAACTGAAACTTTACTTGAAATGATGAATAAATAAAGCATACTCCATAAACAGCCTTCCACTATTATTTAAGCTTGCGAGCTGTGCTCTGTTAGTCTCCTTTCTCCACCATCAGATTCAAGTGTGTAAATGTTCTAAAAGGCTTTGAATGTTTTATGATGATTTCAGGGAATGATGGAGTAATAGCTGAAGAGCGAAGCTATTAGTTTTAATATTTATATTGAGTGCTCTGAAACATTAATGTGACAGGATGTAAGATCAGAGCAGCGGGACATATTTACTTCACAACCATTGCCACGTGGCAAAAATATTTATTTTCTGAAGCTCTGAGGCCAAGTTTTTTTTTCACAAGAATTTAAAGTTCAGATTGACATACAAATTAGCTTTTCCTGAACTCTGCATTTATTTTCAGAAACTTAAGATTGGTTATTGTTTCAGATGCAACTTACTTCATTTAGGTAGGACTCAAGCGCTATGATGTTGGTGGTACATCATGGTCTCTTTAGAGAAGTTTTCCAAAGCTAATATTAGTTTAGGAATTCATCTCTCCCTATTTGTTGTGTCTGCTTCCCAAAGAGTACCTTAGAGAAAAGAAAATTCGTCACTTGTTAATAAAGAAATGGGATGGGCTCAAGAGCAGAATCATCGTTAAAAGGTTGTTTCATATTGTCTTCCAATATTTCATGCATGAAGTAAACCAACCCTGTAAATGTCCATTGTGCCGCCTGGTTCTTCTGTTCAAACTAGCAAACATATTAAGGTAAGTGATCTTAATTACCAAGGGTCAAACAATGCTCTCCCCACTTGTGTGGCTCTCATGGTCTTCAATGAGTAAGTACAGGAAGCAAGACGAGATCCCCAGGGAGAAATCTTCCTATCAGAGTTTCAGAGTGGATCTGATATAAGTGGAACAAATGATGACTTATTGCTGCTACATTATGAAAAATGTGATTTCTCCAGATGCTTCCGTGCTCTGCATAAGGACTCCATAGGCTGATACCACTGCCAGGAAGCACCTCACAGATCTCCAGCAGGAGAAACAGCTGGGTCTATTTGGTACATTTTATCCAGCAGTCTTACATGAACTTGCTGGACAGAAAATGAAACATACCCCTCAGCAAGGCATAAATACCTAGCCTTACCTGAAAAAGTGAGGCTACCAGTATGTTATTATGTTGTTTGTCAGAGTCCTCTTTATACATCCTTCTATCCAGTCATGGTGCGTGGAGGGCTTACATGGATCGGAGGAAAAAAAAAGAAAAAAAAAAAAGAAAAAAGGTCATAGAAACACTCAATTGCAAAGTTGATCAGAATGGTTTGTCATGTGCTTTCCCAATCTTCCCTTTCCAGGAAGAGAAAGAAAGCTATCCAAAGGTCTTAGTTATCTCTCAAACATTTCATTAGCTTAAATAACTGCTGGCTCAGTCCTTGGTGACCTCATTTCCCAGCTGCCGTCCAAACCATCCCCACAAAAGAAGCAGCCAATGGAAATGATCATCAGAGCATCCTTTAGTCAGTTCCAACAGGGCAGAACATGCAGCATTTTCTTCTGGGAATATATTTCACTGACCCTCATGTCTAATTACACATAAATCTCAGTTTATCCTCCACCATTATTTTGAATATTCTACTAATTGAGTTGATCCCCTATAGCTGTACCTATAGTTGTAGCTATAGCTACCGACCATTGTTCTTTGTCTTTTCCATATCTGCTTCTGTTCTTAACTTGCTTATGTTGTTTAGGAGGCATTTCTAAATACAGTTATTCTCCTTATTAGCTGAATCATATAGTGCACAAATAAATGGACTAGAATTTTTAAATATACCTGAGGGGAAAAGCAAACAGACTTGTGCATACAACACTCTACAACTTCTTGGCCTTCTCTGAGTCCAGAGAAAATAACTTACAAGCGTTTGTAAGTTCCAATTCTCTGCACAGAAAATCTTTCAAGAGTGTTAGATGAGACTTCCTATAAGGAAAAAAAAATTAGAAATTAGCAGAGCAAGCATAGGGGTAACTATTTACATGGCTGAATATGAGAGTCACATTCTGACCCACATCTGCTACAGCTTTTCGGAAAGGTGGAAGGAAAATTATGAAGTCAAGGTGTTTGCTATCTATCAGGACCTCTCCCCTTGCAGAACTCCATTAAAACACATCATCCACCAGGGCAATTATTCCCCTTGTAACAGAGCAGATATCACCACAACTGTGTACAAAAGAGTGAAGAAAGTGAAGGAGCTGCTATTTTAGCTCTGAGACCAAAGCAGAGGGCAAGAGAAGGACAAGCTGTGATGAAATTGGCACCCTGTCTTCTGCTCGGGATGTTCCTCAGGACCAGACTATGGCACTGCACAATCTGTAGTAACAAAACCCGAAGATTCAGTCTTCTCCTCCCAAAAGAAAGCATTTCCAGGAGAAAAGGATCTGATTTGCAGTCTCCTGTGGCAAGGGGTTTCCACACAAGTGCTGGAATCACAAATGATACCTTTTTCTCAGCAGGATGTTCACTGACAACTACTGACTCAAAAATGCCAATTTTAATTTACAAACTTTACTTTCAGCAACATTTCACACTTGGAACATAGTGAAAAACGTCCATCACCATATGGAGTCTCTGCCTGGTGTGTTGAGGGAAATGAGTGCAATTTTAGCTAAAATGGGTCAAATTCATCCCTGCTATTACTTCACTGGTATTGTTTGAGTTACAGCAGTGGCAGATTTTGCCCAATATGGTTAATGGGGTCACTGTTTAAAAATCTACTTAAAAGAACTTGCTTTTTTGCCTTTTTTTTTCATACAGATGAGCTTTACATAGCCCAAATGAGAAGTAATCTTTTGTTATTTACTACACAGCTAGCTAGCAGTGATGTGCACAACGGAGTACTGGCATGTCCCTAATTATCAGGAATGTGACTTGGTAGAGTCAGGATGATATACAAATTGTGACAAGTTTGCTTTCAGAGTGTAAACTTTTAAAAACCACCATAAAGACCCCCATAAAAATATGACTTTGACTAGAAAAAGATGTAAGCTGCATAATGGCTACATGGGTATTTTTCCTTAGAGATCAGGAGAAATATGACAAGTATGACTGCTATTATAGTTATATAGCATATTCCATTTAGCAGCGATATAGCAGAACTGTGAAAGCATATCCTAAGGTATTTTCACTTCATGCATTTGACATTGATATTAGTTATTACATTTAAGATACATTGGGCTGTTTATTGCTGACTGTTTCCCCTCACTGAGATTGTTAACCACAGCAGAGGAATATTTGATGTTACAAATTATTTAGCTTGCTACTCTTCATTTTCCTTTTAGTATGCAATTATTTGTTTGGTTTCACTGAGCAAATGAAATTTCAAGGGCATTTCAAGGAAAATAAATAAAGTACAACCCAAAAGGGGTTTTTTTTTGTTTGTATTCAGGAGCAGCACTGAATCATGCATATGTATGAATCAACAAAATCAGGTTAGCTAAGAAATTGGAAATTGCACTCCACACTAGAGCATTTTTCTTGCTCTAGAGATCTTTGCTATGGATTTGAAGGACTAATAAAAAATCAGCAGCATGACTGGAACAGATGTTTTTTATGGACTCAGCTTGTTAATAGTCTTTTTAGCTTCTCCTAAGGACTTAAACCAAGTTCCTTACTTGTCCTGAATATCTGAGATGATGTTAACATTGTCCAAAATGTACACTAACAAGCAGCAGTGAAAAGCTAAGGTCTTACACATGGTTATGAATAAAAATTCAAAACATTGCTGTGAATGTGATGAAACCCCAAAGTGGGCAATGTTACAAAACAAAAACCCCAAACTTATTGACTGTATCAAACCCATATAGTGTCATTCCCTTGAAGGGAAGATTGGCTGGCAAAATACTTTCATATATTGTATTACATGTATTTTAAAAACAAGAGCTTGTTACAATTGAAGAAATTCCCTTTATATTTAAATCATGGTTCACTTCTTCATACAAGGAGAACTGAAACAAAATGAGCCAGACTCTCAACCAGTGTAAAGTAGTCAGGTTTTATTGGCTTCAGTGGCACTGTGTCAATTTATGCTTGCCATACATGCTTTGTGTTCTCATTCTACTTAGTGGGTTTCTGCAGGTAGAAAAGAGAAATGAGAATAATTGGGAAAAATAGAAATCAGAGCCTGAGTCACAGGTGTTTCACTGGTCAAGTAATACTTTGCTTATTCTGTTGCTGTGTTACTCATTCATTTTTCTGCATTTTCCCATGTTCCTCTACAAACTCATATTTGCCAGATGATACTATATGAGTTGTTCCTTATGCCAGGCTTTGAGAGGGAAGGAATCACCCTAGGACTTGCCACTTTATCACACCTTTTAACTAAGACTCCAGAACAATGATGCTAAACAGCAACACTCAGACGTAGGACTGGTCCTTCCAAATCTCACTCAGTTAAGAAACTGCAGAGGTATAACTTCCCAGGCTTAGAGAAGGAGGAGAAAGGGAAGCTCCATATCACTCAGGGAACACTTGGTTAAATGGTACTTGAAAAATTTCACAATTCCAGATTGCTGGGGTTTTGTTTGGTTGTTTTTTTTTTTTTTTTTTTTACAGAGGCACCAAACCATTGCTGGCATTGAAAATTGAGTAACCTAATGTCATTACTCTGCCAGATAAAGAAAAATACCTTTGTTCACTTCAGCCAAGTGATACTCGATCTCAAATATATGGGATTTCTTCCATAAGGATGGGTTGCCTTTTCTCTATGTGTAGAGCACTCTCTGAGGAGCCTAAGGGAGAGAGAAAAAATTGCTTTTTCCTTGAAATGGGACTTAAAATCAGATGCAAAATAAAGGCATCAATTTCCACTCTCTTCCCAAGTTTTATTGGGAACGCTGTTCGTACTCTTGTATTCCCACAGAAAGGATTGGGGATTTGCCTCATTCTTGTTGAATTATCTTAAAACCTGTGGTGGACAGGTGCCCTTGGGGGGCTCTATTGAGGCCTGTCTTTAACCCACCAGCTGAAGTGACTGGAAACCCTGCTATTATGCATATCTGTCTTCATATGTCTTTGGTTATTGCCACTGTCATTCATATATTTCAAACATCCATCATTGCTTTGTGAGAGTTTGGTTTGTAAAATACCTTGTATTTTGAATACTTGATGAAACACTCCCCACAAACAACTGCATAAAAATACCAATTGCTGCCAAAATGTTCCAACCTAATTCAGTAAAATCCAAAGTAACCTCATAGACTATATTGAAATTATCCCATATTTATGCAATCTGATACAAGAATTTGAGTCCACTCATCCCCGGTTATGAACTGTTTCTATGCAAAAAAAGCATTGAAAATGGAGAAAAAGCCCTCATTCAAATTCTACACATTAATTGTCTACTTGCAGGCCCTTTGATACAAATTTTAAACACAATAACTTCCTGCTTCTATTATCCCCTGACTTGTAACCACTTAAGTCAGCAGCCTGAATGCTCTAGTATAAAACTCATTTAAAAATAAGCAAAATAACCCAGACAAGACAAAGAACAATAGAGAAACAGATATGTCAAATGCACATATATTTCCTCAGTCCCTCCAAAAATTCAGATTCCTCAGGCCAGTGAAAATATTTGCAAGAAACAGTCCAAGCTCAGTTTTTCACAAGTTCCACACACAATTGGCAAACACTCGCTGAAAGGAAACATTTACCACAAAAATGCAGAAGGTTTCAGGGAAGTTGTCCTGTAACTTTTCCTGCAACCTAACTTCTGCATTGCCTTCAGACTACTGACTCTTGGCTTTTGGGGAAGAAATGAGCATCCAAGAAGTTCAGATTATTTGTTGGATTTACAGTTCAGTAGCACTTCACTGAATGAAAATGTAAAATATAAAATATTTTCTAATTAGCGCATCACAACATGATTTTCTTAGCAGTATCTTTTATACCACACCACTATCCTTATGCTGCTTCACTTTTCTCAGATCACAGTTGCAAACAAGAATCTTTGGCTTATTTCTGTTTTACTCTGGTTTTCTTCCTGAGCCTATAATAAATCTAGACAGTTGCTGCAGCTCCTTTTCCTGTTAATGTGGAACTTGGAAAAATAGCCTTGACCTGAGCTGGAATAGCCCCTTGGTAAGATTTTATACCAGACAAAACTGATATTTTTATAACGTTGAAAGTAATTGTTAGTGAGACCCGCTGATTATCTGATAAGTACACGATTAATTTGTGCTCAGACTCATTAATCTTTTTTAATACATGTCATCCCATTATATTTGAACCATGACCTCTGTCCCCAGTCTTGCATGAAAATCTCTCAGTATCAGAATCGCATCATGATTTGGCATGGAGCCACCAGCTCCAGCAGTTGACTGCAAAATGCTTCAAAGCCATCAGCAATGGCAGCTGCTGTATTTATGTGCACATGCCCGAATGATAAGTTCACAGCTCCTCCAAGGCAGACTGAAAGAAGTTGGCCATTCGAAAGCCCCAATCCCATTAGAAATACAGCTGCGTCCCTATTTAGATCAAATAATTACTCATCTTTACTCTCAGTTCTGTTCCCAGAGACACAAGTGTTATTTGGGGTGCAGTCTATGCAAACACTTTCCCCATGGATTTTGTAAATAATATTTGATTTAACATTAATATATGTTCAGCAGTGCTTTGAAACATTTGCCCTTTCACATATGGACAATCTAGTTAAGAATCACTCATTGCAGTATGCCTGGGTCCTTCCTGCTTTAACAATTATCTCAAGACAAGGACGTGTCACTTTTTGTAAAAGTTCAGGTTCAGGCATTTAGATTTATTAAATCACCTGGCTTGATTGTGGACATGAGCACAGGCCTCTCATTTTTTGGAGGCCACCAAGCTACTTTCCCACCCACAATTAGCAAGGGAAGTTCAAAGGCTCCCATTATTAGTACTCCTATAAAATAATATGTGCATAAGACCAAGGACTGAATCTGTGATGGCACATCCACAACCTCCTCATCTTCATATATGCAATATTTTTTAATTGAAGCAAGCATTTCTAATCCAAACTCTTTATGAATTTTCAGCCAAGATCCTTCCTTGTCATCAGCCAATGTCACTGGTAGGACAGAGGTAAGCACTGAATCCAAGAATGACAAAAAGTTGAATGACCACAAAACCAGCTCTATGTCATTTTTTTAAATGTTATTTTGATGCCAACTGTCAACGTTTTAGTTAATGTAAATTTAATTAACGTGTTCTTTCCCAGCTACATCTAACTCATTTTTGTCACCAATGCAGTTTATGAAAAAAAATGTAATCATGCACTATATGACAGTAGTGTAAATTGCATCACTCAAAAGGAACAGTATACCTTTTCCTGGTTAGCTGATGATCTTTCATTTGGTGCTTAACACAATAAAGACACAATGCTGCCACAGCAATAATGTACACAGCCAGTGACTTTAGCGGGGATTCTTCTGAAAGGTTCTCTCAGAATCTTAGCTCTGTGCATGGCTTTTTACCTCCTCTTGTCTTTCTTCAACCCATGGCAACAGATAGAAAACTGTGCAATAGAACTGTCAAAGACAGATCACAGACATAAAGTATGTGGTATTTCAAATACACATAACATTTTCTAAAGTTTCTAAAGAGCAGCATATTGATTTATCTGCAACCACCGTATTTCCTGATCATGTCCTAGCAAGCAAATGCTTGTTTTATTCTTATTAAAATGTCAAACAGGACCTTAATCTTATCAAAGTGATTATACTGCAGCTTTGAATTACTCTGGAAAAAAAACCCCATTCATTCATTAATCACTCACTCATGCAAGGAAGAAGGTGGTGAGATTGTCAGATACTTACCATGCCTGATGGGTTAATTGTGAAGGGACACTGCTCAGCTGCTTGCCAGCTGCCCAGAAGGGTAAGTCTCAAGGGGAAGGAAGGGAAGAAAAGTTTTCATCTCTGCTCTTCCTCAACAGTAGCCTTTTCACATCTTCTGAATCCATGTAATCTGTGAACATGCGGACTAAGCTGATACTTTCCCACCTGTCTAGCACAAGGATGATCAGAGCGATGTCTTCCCCTTCCCTCTGTCCACAGACATCAGATTGTGGTTCATCATCTTTAGATGCTTGTTTCTAAGGAAAGAATAAAGCATGAGGGAATACATGTGGTTATCTTTCCAAGCTTCACTGCAGGCATGGTAGTAAGATTGCCCACTCCTCTGCTGGGAGCTTTCTCCAGCTTTAAACAGATCCCTGCCATAGAGACTGCCAGGCGAGGATTGTGAGGAAATCTGGTTTTTAAAAGAGCAGAACTCACACAGGGATTGTCACAAATGCCACAGAATAAGCAAATTTGGACTCAACTGTCAACCTTATTGCCAGATTGTCAGAAGATCTGAATCAGGAGAATAATTTAAATGTCAAATCAAGACGCTGCAAAAGCAAATTCCTGTGATTTACTGTGTTGCTCAGAGATAACATGACCTAAGGGTAAAGAGAAGAGTTGGCTGGAAAAAAATGTCTGTTTTTCAGACAGTTGTGGAACTTTTTGTTGTAAATTCACCAAAGAAATTGGAATGTGTAGGTTTTTTTCCCAGGCAAAAGCACAATGGTACTGTGACAGAGAGTCCTCCAATGGGGCTTTGGATTTCATCCAGATATATACTTGCCTTGACAGATACTTGCTGTTGTGAGAATTAATAAACTCACTTTTGGGAAGTCCTCTAAAATCCTGAAATCCTTGGGAAGAAGAAGGTTGAAATGCCAATTATTGTTATTTTTTAATTAAATGTTCTACATAGAAATACAGGCATATCAACGCTGCTAGTATTAGTGTGTAGTATAGCAGCATTTTTGATAAAGCTTGCAGTGGAAATGTAGAAACTAAAAGACAAGCACATATTTATAACACTAAGCCTGTCTCAACTTCAGGGAGGATTTTGCCTGAATAAGGACTGCAGAATAATGCCCATATTGAGAAAACCATATGAACTGAGGAAAGAAAAAAAAAAATCCAGGTTAGAAGCTGTCATTCTGAAACTCATTTTCCCCACCATGAAGATGAACTCTTATTACCTGTGAATATGGAATTCAAATACTATTTTCAAGTTTTAAATGTAGGTAACACTTTACATTATGTGTCAGTGTGGTACCAATTACAGCATAACGCTGATATTGTAAATCTATTGAGAGAGAGGACTGAGTCAAGAAGTTTCATAGTAACCCAAACTTCAGGTAAAGTTCAAATATATTTCAATTTGATCTTCTTATACAAGCGCATATTTTGTATCCTGGGACACCTAATGCCTTGGAAATAAGCACATTGTGTTTTTAATGCACCAAACCTAAACACCTTGCACTTCTTTTTTTCTTCTTCAATCCCTTCATGGGTGAAAACAAGATTCTCCTCTACCCACTGTCACACCTTAGTAGCTATTGCATAATTTTCTTTACCCCTAATAAGGAAAATCTGCATCCTTTGTTGCAGTGTTCTGCAAAGAGCATAGTCTTGGCAAAGGGAAGTTGAATGTTGTCTTCGTTGCACAAATTAACTGTCTTTTCTCGCTGTCTGAAGCCAGCTCTTTCTCTGGCTGACCTATAGTGTGTAGCCACAATGATAACCATTCGGCTAGCCTGCTTTTGACTAGGTTAGTATCTACTCCTCAAATAGAAGAAAAAAATAGATATGATGGTATCAGGAAAGCTGCTTTAAAGAAAAGAAAGCTAGGCTCTGCCTCAATCTCTGAGAGAAAAATCTTATAGGATTTAATGTAAAAGTTCAACATTGCTTTAGGTTATCTAACGAGTCTTTAGCGGTAAGATATATCACCAATTTAGAAGCTGATGGCAATGAAAGCCACACTTCATGAAAACAGATAGATTTTATAGTCTTCAGAGCAGCAATTAGGGCATAAATCCATTTACAGTGGTCAGTGAGGGCAAAGGAGGGATTCTTACACTGGTCCATTGAGGGGCTGCTCCTTTCTGCTTACTGAAAGCCCAGGTACAGACCCTGGACCTTGCCTGTAAAGCAAGAGGGTGCCACATCTGAGCTGCTGCTTGCTGTGAAAATGTAACAGACAAATAGGTCTAAAGATATTGAAGCATAAACGAGATGTTGTTCTTGAAGAAAGGAAATTAACAATCTCCATTTAAACAATAAAATAAAGTAAATATTCCTATGGAATATTTCAGCTAGATATGCAATCTTGGAGTCTGTTTGTTGGACTATGCTTTTAACAGAATACTAAAGCCCAATGTACAGGAAATACTATCTATGCAAGTGATTTGGTATTAGTTAATTAGGTGCGTTAGACTATTTTGCTCTCAGTGAATGGAGCTTGTATACTGATATCTGCCATTAACACTAAATGGGGCTTACACATGTAAAATCCCTCTGGCATTGAGGGGAAAAAAAGCCTTTCAGTTTCATAAATAATGGATCTGTAGCAAAATTAGCATTTCATGAAAAATTTGAAAAACTAGAATGAAAATGTAATACATTTTCTATTTTATGTGTCCCAGTTTGCCAGTGCACTGTGTGATCCAACACACAGGTCATCTCCTGTACATCTGCTCCACAATCACATCAAAATTTCTCTGTTATCTGTAGACTCAACTATTCACCTAAGACCAATGTACTCTGTGGCATTATGACAGTAAAAGTGTCCTTCTCCTACCAGAGCCCTGTAACACTGGGTTAATTTTCTAGTGTATGAACATTTCTGTGAGATTTTTTTCATTGAACTATAATAAATGCCACGATTTTTCTACTGTAAAGTGTTTCTTTTTCTGTGCATGTTATGTGACATGCTTACACACAAATAAATAACAGTATATCTGCAGGTACAAATATAAGCCACTCTTGCCTGTTCTATACCAATAAACATGCGTATGGAAAAAGCTATAAGCCTAGGTTATTAAGTATGCACGTTGCAGACTGTGTTCAATACACTAAGTAAATATACACCTATACTCATGACATCAAACAATTTTATCTCCTAGTCAGCTCATCTCATTCCCAGTGCTTTCCAGGGTGACCAAGGCAGCCATTTGAGCTGTACTCCACACTAAACCTGGCTGCATTTGAATCAGCCACAGCTCTGCCACAAACCTTGGTGGAACAAGCATGGCAACTTGTTTCTTTTGTAACATGATGCTGAAGATCTCACCTAAGCCAAGACTTCTCTATGAATTTGCCCATTACGATTATGTAGAGAGCACAGAATAGCCCTGCTAACTCCCATGAATATCTCCAGACAAGGCCTGTGCATGGTGGTGTGATAAAAAAGGGCAAGAAATCATTCACATGTGAAGACGAGTGGGAAAATTATTTTAGCAGGCCCACCTGCAAATGGTGAGCATTGCCTTTCCCTTCTTTTCAGGATTCTGTGTCTCAATCCTATGGCTTTAAAATGTGAAGCAAAACCTATTAACATGGGCTTTGTGTTTCCAATGGAATAGAAGTTGTAATGCTAGCTGGAAATCAAATTCCAAGAGTCATGTTTTTGGGTTGTTCCATATTCTGAGCCTAAATTTTGCAATACCTTTCCTTTTTTCTTCTTCCTCAGGGAAGCAGCTAGATGCAGATTAATTCTGCTGACAGGCTTACCTACAGATCAGTATTTTTGGTAAGGGTGAAAAGAAACAACATCATTTTATTAATTTATAACAATAAACTCATTGAACACACCCAGGCAGAAGAAGAAGTTACAAATACATTAACTCATGCTCTTATTCTGATTGTCCTACCATTAGCTCAATTGCTTTTATGCAGGACATATTTAAATAATTTTTCTTAATTCCACCTTTTAAATTGTGCTTTTTTCAATCCTTTTGGTGGTTTGATGCCATAAACTTAAAAATCAAACAGAGCTTATGATTATATTTTTCTATTCTTGATGCCATTATTTGGCGTCTCTTTAAAATGAAAAATTATTTCTGTTTTCCCAATGGATCAAACAAACTGGCTGGGAAGTCAAAGGAGAAAAATAACATCCTCCCTTAGGTTGAGCAATATGGTTTAAATCCCTCCTTCCAGTTTTCTGCCTAGGGGAGCATCTGTCAAGGCTGAGTCAGCACCTTCCCAGAAAAAAAACTCATAAACATGTTAGAAGACATTTCATTTTGTCATCTACCTAGGTACATTGGATTAGTATGCAAATAAGACAGCACAAGAACAGACCACAGCAGCAGTGCTAATGCTCTAAGTGATCTTTCAGTCTAATTAGAATTTGTTTCATCACACTAATTTGACATGGCAAATTAGTGAAGCTAAGATAAGTGGGTTTACTAGAGCCAGGGCACTGGTATGTACACAGAAACTTGTCAGTAAGTCCATTTGCACGTGGGAGTTGAGTAACATTGCAGAGAAGTGACATTTTGTAAAAGGTCTAGAAAATATCAGTTTGTTTTATTTTTAATCTGGTAACTTGATAGGTTATACTTTCCTGTGCTGCTGTCTTATAATAGTGGTTTAGAGATCTTAGCCTCTCTGCTGTTAGGAAATCTTTCAAGACCCAGCATAAGCTACATAGTACTACAATTACACAAGTTTAGTCAAGTCTGGCCTGGTGGTACACAGCAACACGCTGTGTTATCACATGGGAATTCAACTTTGTGATTTCTGTTTCACAGAACAAGCTAGCTGAGAGCCATTCCACGGTGACAGCAAAACTGAGGGCAGTGGTACCCTCCCGCCCCAGATCATGCAAGCTCAGGAGGGGTCCTGAACCAGAAATGAAAACTGGTCTGTATTGCTACAAAGTAGTTCTGAAACTCAGAAGATTTTAAAGATGGCTGGAACAGGCAGAAATCTGGCAGAAGTCTTAGGGAAGGCCTGATTAAGAGAGAGGACTTGTCCAGCTTACAGGGAAATAAAATCTTTAACTGATTTAAGATTTTAACTGATTAAAAGATTTAAGACTGTTCTTAGTTTTCCTAAATCATTTATCCCTAATGTTACAGTAAGTAAGTTACCTGACCCTTAATGCAACACACTGTTTGGACCTGCTGAGGTCATCAGCCAGTTGAGAGTGGCTAGTGATGTGATGACCCATCTCTCTCAACTGAATCACAAACCCACACACCATCCCCCAGAGATGCATCTTCCTTTTTCATCTCACATTTCCCAATAGAAAAGGGCTGCATAAGCCAAAGAGGAACTGCCCTGAATTGTGGACTATAGATCTGAGACAGAATTCTTACTCCGTGCTTCTTTGTGTTTTAACTGATTCAGAATAACATCTGTGGATATAATCATGTCAGTTGTTTATAAAATTAGCATCATATAATTGAAGATAAGATGGGGTTTATTACTTGGAACTTAAAGAATAATGGAGTAGAGAAAGATATATCCAGATAGGCATATTTAATATGATTATCTGTTCACTGATAGGATAATGACCTATTCTTTCAGTTACATATTTTGGATTGCTTCTATAACTTAAAGTCTTAAAATCCTGAAGACAATTTAAGTTATCTTTAGGAAATTACAAAGAAGCTGGTCTATTTGACAGTTAAGAGTAAAAAATTGGTACTCAAAACCAAGGCAACTTCCTAGACAGTGTGGAAATCCTCATTACAGAGCCTGAACAGAATTCTGAAAAGAACAAGCAGAATCGCCAGATATGCCACCTGCCCTTCAAACGAGGAAATATACATTGGTATCTTTGAGTTTTGTACATCTCAAAGTGGTAACATCCAAAGCACCGAAACAGAATAGACATTAACCAAAGTCAACCAAGACAACCCCAGAGACTCCAGATATCGACCTTTTCTTTCCTTTTCAGATCAGGATGTGGTATCTTTGGGAGGAACATCTGACAAGAACAGAAAACCCTTCCAAAATCAGTGGATTTTTGTGCACAGTTAAAAAGTTGCCTGTAAGTACACTCCAGGAAGAAGGCAAAAAAATTCTCCTGCAGAGAAAACTTTTGGAATGTTTTTTTTTACCCTGATAATTGGGCCTCATGCCCCATAAATCTGACAATCGTAGGATGGAGAATTCCCTAGAACCTGCACAGCAGAATTGCATCCCTGAGGTACAGCCAAGCAGAATAGCACTGAGAAAGAAAAGTGCTTTTGTATTCACTCATACTCAGAGAACCCTTTTTTATTTTAAATGTGGGCTACCTATTATTTTATAAGGATTTTCAAGGCCTGCATTTAATTGTTTTTAGTCTCTTCTCATTATAGGAATGACTTGCTGAGGAGAAAGACTAGCATTTTGATTCTTTATCCCCAGAGAAGCTTGGCCAAACAGGTACTAAGACAGAGGCAGACAGAATCCTTGTTATTTATGGTAAAAATAAGTTAACATCACCTGCTTCTGAAGGTACTCAGATATTGCTCATATTTCAAAGCTCAAAAAGTTAGTACTGATGCCTGTTCTGAAGATGCTTAAAAGAAATCTAATTACAACATAACGAGAAATTTGTGGAGAGATGATAGGAGAAAATACTATTCATCAAAATATGTGTCATAAAAATGCCTTTTTTTAAAGACAGAGGAAAAGGCCATACTGTAGGGAATATTTCATGGCTAGTGGGAGGGTTAAATAAACAAATGATAATAACACCAATCAGACCTCTTTGCTTAAAGCCCGCAGAGTCAATCTGCTTCTGACTGTGGAGCTACCAACCAGCAAAGGCAAACTAATTAGACACAGTCAAACACTTAGGCAATCACACCTTGTGAATGTAAGCGTCTTCCTGTCATTTGGCAAGTCTCTCAGCTGCCTCTGAGCGTGAGACAACAAATCCCCTGCAAACAAGTTCCTCACTCTCCCTGTTAGTGAGATCTAACAGAGCACAATGGCTGGAGGTGAAAGGTGGCAGTCTAGTCAGGTAATGACATCGTCTTGAACAGCCCACATTAAAATAGTGGCACTTGTTTAGACTAGCCTATTTGCACCTACCTGCAGAGGGCCTTTTTAATGTAATTATTAGCCTCTGCAGCCCTGCTTAGGATTTGAAAATATCATTCATTTTCATCTTGCTTCAACTACCGCTGCTATCTCCTATTCAGTCCCAGTCACCTCATCTCCCCACAAGTAAGTGTAGAAACAGAAGCAGATGAGAAGAGTTGAATTAACAAGAAACAAGTTGGCAGGTGAGCTGTGTGACACAACAATAAAAAAAAAAAGCAAAAAAAAAAGCTAAAAGATTTGACAATATATTCTAATCACTACCTGACTGTAGCGGAGCTGCAGGCATTGAAATAGCTTTCTGGGGAAAAGAGAAAAGACAGCAGGAGAATGGTCTAAATCCTCTCATGCAAAACCCAAGGGCAGGAACCAATCCTTATAAGCCTTAGAACAAATATGTAATTACTGTCTTTCAAAATCGTCTTATTTTCTCAGGATTTAACTATTTACTATTGACAAAATACGACAAGAAGTATAGTCATAAGGAGTGAGATAAGTAACCACCACCCAGTTCTAGCCTGAGAGATCCAGACACACAGCTGAGACTGCAGTAGACATAAGACCACACAAAGGAATTGTGCAGCCACAGACCAAAGCTTCCATCCAGTTTTCTAACGAGAATCCATGTTGCAGTGGAGCGGTGAAGTGTGTTA
Organism: Nycticryphes semicollaris; assembly: GCA_013400055.1. Classification (NCBI taxonomy): domain Eukaryota; kingdom Metazoa; phylum Chordata; class Aves; order Charadriiformes; family Rostratulidae; genus Nycticryphes; species Nycticryphes semicollaris. The sequence continues at coordinate 822,736 of VXBJ01000041.1, forward strand.
TCTTACCTTCCTGTGTCCTCATTCACGAAACGTCCGGCAGAAGCTATCTTGGGGTATCTCAGAGTGTAAGCGCAGCATTTGCCATGTAAGTCGGGCAGGATACATTTCCAGAGCACTCCAGCAGTATGTGGAGGGTGACAAAAGGTGAGCAGAAGAGCGACTGGTCCAAGCAGAGAGCTGCAACATCCATTTCCTCCTGCCAGGGAAGCACAGACCTGTCCAGCATGAGTCCACTGTTCTAGAGAAGTTCTACAAAAACAAAAACCTGGATGAAAGATGGAGGAGGAAAAAGAAGAATTTCTGCTTCCTTTGTAAAGACAGTAGTTTCAACCTATTTTAACGTATAGACGTGGCTCTAACGTATAGACGTGGCTCTAACGTATAGACGTGGCTCTTCAGGGCATGCTCTAGTGGCCAAGATNAGTTTCAACCTATTTTAAGGTAATGTCAACAAGAAATAAATGAAATGAAATTTATTTCTTGTCTCCTCACAGAAAGGACATCTTGTTTACAGGATTATTGCTCGTTACTGATAAAGAGACGGCTCTCAACAGCCTGTATGGAAGGTTTGCTCAGTGTGACGTTTTGCCTTTTGATACAGTTACTCTGGGTTCTGTTATTTATATTGCGAATATACCACAAATTGTATCAGTGAAGACAATTTCTCTATCTTTGTGCTGACAAGGTATTCAGATTAATTTCTCAAGCACACAGCAGTTTCACAGGTGACTGCTGTAGTGTAGGTTACCATCTTAATTGGTGCCACTGCCCAGCTACCCATGCTGAAGGAGCACCAGGGTCATAGTATGTCCCAAGCATTGCTGATACCTACTTTGTTTGTTTGTAAGGTTTTTTTTGCCTCCGTCTGGCTTTGATGGATGAGGGTCCTTTAACTACACTTGTTCTGTAAACTGATATTATGCATCTGACCTAAAATGACAGCTGGAATCAAGGCCACACTTAGAGATGATCATGTCCAACACAAAAATATAAGCGAGTTCTGGAGGGTGCCAGCCCTGGGTCAGTCTCAGCTTATTTGTCAATCTGCCAGTTCACTGCTCCTCAGTGCTCTCCTTCCCCGACGAGCAGAAGGCACTGCTTTCAGGGGTAGTAAATGCCGCATGTTGAGAGACAAGCAGTTGGCAGGCATCCTTATGACAGGGGTGGCAAAAGCAAGACAGGTAGCCAGATGGATCTGGTGCGGCCCAAGGCAAGCACTGAAGCAAAGGGGTGAATCACATCAAAGGGTTACTACACCCTGATGGGAATCTCTGATTATAGTGACACCACATAGGCAAACAACTGCAAGCTCTTATCTGTGCTGTGGTGCTAGTGCCCTGTCTTGGGCAAATCTTGTTGTGCAGTGACATTCTAAATCATTTTATATTGCTACTATTGCTGTTACTCACGTCAGTTTGTCTCTGATCAGTCCATCCTCCCTTTTCCACTTGGTCTCACTCTGAGACTTGGGGAGTTTATTAGTACTCACTGATCCCCTGGGCTCTGTACTAATTTGCTCTTAAACTTTCGTACCACCTCTATCAGAAGATAGAATCTATACAATCTAAATTTATTGATTAGCAAAGAACCATATTTTGCAGACAGACATACAATCTTTCATTAGACTAGCTGATCTAAGTGGGGAAAACGAGCATGCTCCTCCAGCCATCGCATCCTTAAGCTAGCTGCGATACCTGGAGACACCACAGCTACTATCACTGCAACATGCCTATTAAATAAGAACATTATAAATGAACTTGAGGAATGCAGTCTGAAATTTTCAAGACTATGAGGCTGAAAATAATTCATTTGGTCTGGATAAATTATTCAGTGCTATTGCACCACTAATACTTGTTTACTTATGCTTATTTATACCCACACGTACACAAACACACACACCCCAACACATTGTTACTTAGCTAAATATTTTAATTGTATAAAATATTAAGTGATGAATACATTACTATCTTGCATATAATATGACCTTATTTTTCAAGCAAAGGTGACAGGCTATTGAAGCATCAGTCTGTGTGTGAATCTCTGTAATGACACACCACACCAAGAGAAGCAGCTGCCTTACAATATTGAAAGAGCCTTTGCTCACATGAGGCTTCCAAAATTAGGATGTGACTGATCCCTATACCTGTAACTATTTGCCTCTCAATATTGCATCTCATTTGCTGCACATTTCATACTTGCACCTAGAGGGTCCTGCCTTGCAGGTTTAGCTAGGATTTAGAGGACAAGCTACAGGACACCCACCCTTTTGGAAGGACGGTGACAAAAAGCATTAAAAACATAGTTATCTGCAAAATTGAAGAGACACTGTCCATCCCTTTGGCCACAGGACTGAAGTAGTGGTACTGGAGGAAATGAAGAAACCAGGATTTTGCCACAGCTGTTTACCCAGGCTCTTCCCATGCTTCCCTTTAGCTGTCAGACCTGAATAAAGATAGAAGGGCCATTCACAGAGCAACTAACTTCCTCAGAAGACAGACATCCCCTGGACCTGGCACCAGCTGTCAGGATGCCTAAGCAACAAAATTTGTTCTGTTTCATTTTCTTGCAAATAGCATTTAGAAAAAGAGGGAAACATTTCCACGATAAGGAGCAACCAAGGAGATGGCTCAAAAGAGACCGGAGGCAAATTAAAGCCCAATTTAACTTTTGCTCAATAACTTCACTTTATTTGGATGAATCATTTATGTGGTGCAAAACTTCAGCTTACTACACTAGAAAACTCAATTAATAGCCAAAGTGCTTAGAGAATAGGGAAAGGGAAGCACGAAGGTAAAACTCCTGTTACTGAGTCAAGAAGCAGAAGTAAAAGCCTTTTGACACAGAGCATCAGAAATATTGAAGAGGAAATGGGAAGAGATTTCCCCCAAGTACACAGCAGGAAGAATGTTTGCACAGGTAGGGTCAGTGAATGATAAGGTATAATAAATCCAGTTGCAGGAATTGGGAATAACTTGTACCGCACTGTGAAACTGCTGGAGGGCCCCGAAACGACCAGCCAAAGGCCACATGAGAAGCCTGTACTGGAGCAGGGACAAGACCATCAGTGGTCCAGATGCCCCACTGGCACAGACATCACCCTCACTGCCTCCCTAGATGGATCAGAAAGAAGAGGTTTGCCTGTCTATTCCCTGGATTATGGAAAGGGTATCTTGGCTTGCAGAAACACTTTCCCAATTGCTCAGTGCCGTTAGCATAAGGACCCTTCATGACTGGCCATGCTTCTTTGGGGTTGTTCCCTCTGCTCTCGAGGCATAAGGTACCAACAGTATCCAGTGTAAAAGAGAAAGCACAGCCTTGCCTTTACCGCTAAGATATTAGAAGACAGGAAACAACCTCCGGTCTTTTTTACAACACCCATTGCTTTTCTTTTGGATCTGCATGTAACTACACAAATACACAGGAAAATAAGTCACATTTCTCACAGTATCAGACATCACTTTTCCTCAGTTGTGAAGAATCCAGTCAATCGAAGTGTGAGAAGCAAGTTGTGGGGCAGAAGCATTTTGTGAATTACAGCTTTTTCAAAAGAGAACTGAGGGACTGAGCATTTTTGTTCTCCAGCAAACTTAAACTTAGTAGCAGAAATCAAGTCCATATTTATTTTTTTCTGCTACCTCTCTTGTTTGCTTCTTAAATGTAGATGAAGGAATATTAGGTTCAAGCAGTAGCCACAGGAAAGGGGAAAGTGAGTAGCCGAGGCTGAAGGATAGCTTGATTGCTGTGCTTTCTCAGGTTTTATCACATTAGAATAGGTTTAACCCTTCAAAATCTGGTCACTTCTCATCTGTGGTACGAAAACTGCTTTGTTAGAAAGCGATAAAATGCACTAGTGCATATGGTATACCACTAATAAGTCTCACACCCCATAATAGGAACATTTGCACACAAATGTGTTTTTTGGGATCTAGCCAAGAGCAGAGACCCTAGTGAATCATAATGCACAGCTAATGAGTTATTTTTGGTAAATTTGGCACTCGGAGTTAATAGAACCAATTTGTCCCCAAAATGCTAAATCACTTATCGCTTCTTTGGAGGTGCTAAGTGGATCTAGAACTTCAGGATGCTGTCAATAAAAATGAAAGAAACTTGTCAAAGCTGCCTAGTAATTTGTGCTCCTCTCTACTTCTGTTTAGAACAAAGGTAAGTTGTATGAGATGCTATGACAGGCAGGCAAGAGTTCATTACAGGAAGCAATAGTGCAATTTAGCCATGCTCCAGGGCCGATGCTTGTCTGAGGTGGGCGACCACAAAGAAAACAGACTACTATTTTGGGGAAACATCCAATTAAAACAGCTAGACCAAAAGTGCAGATCTCTGAGAAATGTTGAATTGCCCATGTCTTAAGCATTTGGAGATGTGCAGTTTTAGTTCAGCCTGCTACAGACTGCTTATGAATTCAGATCTGGAATTAAATTCCACATTCTTCTGAAACAGAAAGGTATTGAATTCAAATTGAAATTGAAGGGGAGGCTGGGAGGGTTAATATGAGGTTTTGGGTTGGGAACATCTCTGGTGGCAGAAAAAAGTCAAATTATTTTCCATTTAGAGAGTATTTCTCCAACTCAGAAAGTCATTGCCACAGACACCAGCTGTATTTCCTATGGGAAATTCCCCTTAACTCCTCCCTTTCAGGTGTAAGTTGCCATGAATGCCCTTCCTACATTGAGCAAAGGAGCTGCATACGGATGTGCAAAAGATATCCACTGAAGTTTCCACTTTAATATCCAATGAAAAATGTATTTGGGTAGGGAACTCTAGTTTTGAGTGTATAGCAATTGTCTGCATTAACCAACCAGCCTAAGTGGAGTGCACTGAATAGGAAATGAGAGTAAAGCAAAAGTTAGAGCTATGCCAAACTACCTGAGTGTAATGTGGATAGCAGTGAACTGTGACTCATGTCATGTTGTGTTATGTAGCATCAAATCACTGTACAGTGTGACACAACGTAAGCAACATGAGTGGCGTGAATGTGACACACAGCACAGCCTTTTTTCCTCTCTTTCTCTTTTCTTTTTCTTTTTTTTTTTTTTCCAAGAGCATTTTACTTTTAATCAGATAGCTGCTGTCAATTCAGATAACAGCTACCTGACCCAAATTTTCAGCTGACTGAAGTGGACGAATACTGAAGTGTGGACTTTCTAGTCCGAAAAGTTAGCATTCCAGACTAGCATCTCTGCGCTAAAAATACTCATGTCTCATTCTCCTCCCCCACCTACTTTTTCCTCCCCTAACACTGGTTATGTTTTCTTACTGATACAGAATCAATAACTTCATTTCTATATTACAAATCTTAAAACAATACTGGCAAAAAAGTATACTGGAATTTTACTTACTGGTGTTTAATTATTGATGTAGGCTTCTTTAAACATATTTGGCTCTCTGAAACAGCTCTTTAGAACTGTGTTCCATTTCTTATTGCTTACCTATTCTGTTTGTTCTCTGCCTCCCTGATCCTTTTCGATTTTCTGCAGGTTAGCAAGTGCTGCATTGTCTGCTTTTGAAATGTGTCTTTAGGCATGCTTTTGTTTGACAAGGAATGCCAAGGCTGAGCTGACAAAGTCTGTTTGAAAATCTTTTTCCAGGTATACAAGATCAGTAAGTCTGTTCAATGTATTCTGTGATTAGTATTTTTCTTCAGATATTTATATCAACATTTCAGGTTTAGTGAAAGATGTTTTCCGAGCATACCTGTCAGTGGGAAACCTACTAAAGCTAAGTAACAGTATCATTTATATATTCAAATGTATAAATATATTTATGGTAAATAGTTGACATCTCTCTCCATATAACTTAAAAGAAAATATACCTTTAACAAGCACTCAGCCACTGTTCTTTTCACAGGTTGAAACAAATATCAACTTAGGAAAGCTGTCTTTTAGGTATTTTGGCTCTAGCTCTTTACAACCAGGATCACTTTAAACATAATATTTAGATTTCTGCACCCTTTCCCCTGCAGGGGTGGGGTGCTGGGGATAATGTTTGTCCTAGAAGGCAAACTCTCAGGTGAAGGAAGCTTTATATATTCAGACACTGCACACTCATGAATTCCAAATAGGATTTTTTTTCTGAAGACATATCTTTTGTCTTTTTACCTCCCCAGTCACAACACAGAGATCATGTCCTTGACAAAACAATTTGGTGAAAGCTGTACCCTAAGCCTCCCTAAAAGACGTAAACTGAACAAAGGCAGCACAATTAAAACACGCAGATCCCTCTTTTACCAACACATCTCCTATTTACCATGGGGCACAATGGCCTCAAGAAGCAACCTTCCATGCTGGTTGATCACAGAGAATTTCCTGAATCCTCGGAAAAACATACAACACCCCCCCAAACCTCTACCTTTTATTCCTATCCTCAAGAGAACTGCCATCACAAAATTCTGTTGTCACTGGCTGCCTCCCAGTTAGGACTGGAGCCTGATTCACTCCTTATCTATGCATGGGGACACCTAAGCACAACGACGCCAGTATCCCAGGTGGTGCTGGGATTTACCAGGTGGTGCAGTTCCCTCTGATCGGGAAATGAAAGTCTGTACAGAAGATTTGACACTAAATATCAATGAGTTAGTAAGGCTATGAACTGCAGGAGGAACACAGATGTAGCTGAGGGGCAGGAATTTTAACGTAGAACCAAATTTTCTCCCTGATGACCACAACAAATGTTTGTTGGAAATTAGAAGGCAAATAAGGGATTGTGAATCTCTACTATGGCTGAGATTGTTTGTTGTCCTATAGTGAGATTAGGTCCGTTCTCATCTAAAAGGCTGAATAAATTCTTCAACAGGAAATAAATCTAATTTTCTTGTGATTAAAACTCTAGGTAATAGAAATGTCAAACTCCTAATTCTAAAACAAGCCACAAACACATTATGCTTTTTTAGGATGATTTTTTTTTTACTTTGTATCTTTGTTTTTCATAGAGTACTAAACCAAACACCTAAATTTGAATATGACAGAATCAAAATCTAGTCTCCAATGTTTTCACCTTAAGCTAAATTAAACTATGTATGTCCTGTACCTCATTAGACATTGTCCTTTATTAAGTAACATGGAGTCACCTCCAGTCAGCAATAAGCAAAGAGATTCCTACATCTATTGGGTGTATTAAAATTTCACTGTCCCCTCTTTTTTCTTTCATATACCACTAAACTTTAAAGCAACACCAAGATAATAATAGGCAGCCCAATCCTACCAAGGCATGACCTTGTCAAATCATGATCAGAAGAGATGAGCATGCACAGTCCGTGATGTTTCCTAAAGGGCAAGGTACGAAGCTGAGAAAGACCATCAGAGCCAAGATTGGAATCTTTAAAAATTGGCATCACTTTAAAAACATATTTTACTTTGACTTAATTTCAAGTATATTAATGCTAATAGCAAAACAGATCCATGGATGTAAGAATGCATTGCACATTCCTTGCCCAAAGAAATAAGTGGAGACGTCTGTTTTTATGTAAAAATAAAATCCATAAATATTCTAACAGTTTTCTGCTACGGCAAAAGTACTAATCTAGTGCATTTGAAACTGGAAAAGGATAACAATTGATCTTAACTTTGAAACATGCATAAGTATTTTCCTTATGATCTTTTGCCATAGAAAATGAAGCCAGTCAATTCAAACGTACAGAAGTTGATCTTGTTTAAAAGGTGCTTGGCTCTGTAATTACATGAGAAGTACCTTTCTTTAATAATTTATTAGAACTATGGGGCAAGATAAAGACAAAGACTAAAAATACCCACCATATAAACTAGTGTTGAACTGCTCTCTTAAAATTAAAAGCTGAAATTCTCTGACTGACTCATTTTCTACCAGAACACAAGAAAGGAATATTTTAGTTGGTTCTCACCCTCCAGGCAAAGTAGTATAAAACCCCTGGCCTGATTCCAACCCCATTATCAAAGGACCACTCACCTAATCTAAAAAAGCAGCTCTTCATCAATTTATCATTAATAAGAGCATTACAATATAATGTAGGGAAACGGCTTTCCACCAGGGATTCAGTTAATGGGAGTCTAGAGCCACATAACAAGCATGGCAGAAGATATGCCACAGTAGGTGAAGATAATATACATATATTCTACCAAAGAATACTGCAAATAACTTCTCTATTGTTGATTAGCTCTCTGGAATAGTTATTTTTTTAATATTTAATTTTAAAAGTTGAGGTCTCGTTGTATGCTACAGCAACATACATGAATGAAAAATATTTAGTTGCTGAAGCCCTATGAAAATGTTTTATACCATTTATTTGGCATGAATGAAAGTGTGACTGGTAGGTTTTTGTAGGATTTCACAAGTTATTGTTGATTCCTGTTCACTATCTCTCCCACTACATAAGGAGTTAAAAAATCATAAGCCACGCATCCAAAATTCAGGAGGTGGTTAGTTAAGATATTACAAGACACTATGTGAGTGATCTTTGGCTTTTTATCCTCCTTTTGAGGTTCACAAATATTTCTTCTCAATCTAAACCCAACCCAAACCACTATATTTTATAATTTTTAAGCACAAGCTGCATTGGGACATATTCCTATGAATGCTTCAGCTGAAGCTTGAAGGAAAATGCTGATTTTGTAAGGCAAGCCACAAAATCGCAGCTGGTGAGTCTCTCACGAGTATCTAGGTTGTGGTTCCATCCTTGGCCATTAATGTCACATCATTGCTCTACTGCAGCCCCAGCAGGAAAAATTCAAGCCAGACCAGTGCACATAAATCATTTTTTTGTGCAGTTCACCAAAGCCTGCAATAAAGAGCAGGTGACACATTTTGTGTGTGTGTTCTTTTCCACATCAGCTGGGAGTGAAAAGATTATATCTGTTCTAATCTAAAATTTGCAGATGTAAAGTTAACCCATCAATGATGCTTGAAGAAAACGGAAACAGCAGAATGAGCTTGTATCAGATCAGTGCTTTGCATCATGAGGCTGCAGGGTTTGGGGGACGTTTGGCAGGAGCCGTGAAACTCACTCATCACTGAAGCATGGCCTCATCTGAACTCAAAACAATAAAGAATACTTCACGGAAAGAGCAATCAAACTGGCACTTCACAAGAAAACCAGAAGAAAATCTCACACCATTCATATTTCTCAAATAATTTCATCTTAAGAGAGACAGTCATTGGTATACTTCTAGCATTACATTTCCTTAGCATACAGTTTTACTGGGCCCTATTGCTCTAAGACACTTAAAAAGAGTACTTTGAACTTAGGCAGTATAAATTAACTATCTTCCACCAACTGTAAGAAATTAATCCATTACAGGCCATATAAAAATTTCTTGTACTTAAGTGAAGGTAAAATAAATTAGGGAAGAAAAGAAAAAAGACATAAAATACCTTCAATAAATGAATAGGTCTGATGAAATAGTGAACTGTGTGCTGTTTACGTCACTTCAATTCAGATCTAGGAGCAAAGTTATATATCCGGAAAAAAAATACCAAGTGCTGCTATAGCGTAACAGTTCATCTGATCAGCAATGCAGGTCACAAGCAAACACTTCAACCCAGTGCTCTGGCTTACCATGCAGGCTCCCCACAGAGCAGAGATGAGTTCAAGGTCACTACCCTGAAATTCGAAGTGCACTGACGGACTGGCCCCACCTACCTGTGAGACCTCCTTCCCCTCCTCTGACCATGACCTCCCAATGACAGCCGCGTTTTTCTGAACAATGAATCTGCCAGCAAACAGGCAAGAGGCTCCTGAGAGGAAGAGATGACTTTTGAAGGAGCTGGATGTGGACTATGGACCTTCTTCCCCAAGGAGAGAAAAATAAACTCACTTGCAAACTTCAGTACAAACCTTATATTTCCAGCTGAACATCCCTCAATAATTTCTTCAAACAAAGCAAAAATTCTATAAAATAATCAAACTCTTTTCCTGACAGAAAAGACAGATGGTAGTGCTTTCATACACAAAGATGCATTCACAAAAACACACTGCTCTTAGTAACAGAAAATGTTTTGATATTACACTGCATGAGGGTACACAAGAGTAACTGTGTTGTTTTGGTCTCAGCATGCAGTGACATTTCAGGAACAGAATTAGGAGATGTACTATTCTGAATTAATCTTGTAATTAAGTACTCACACAGATATTTGATGTTAGTATCATTGGCCTCCATGTGTTGCCAAAAGGAACTCATATCCTGATAAACATCTTAAACACAAAAACAACCTTCTTCCTGAAAATATTTTGAGCATCATTGGACTGGGAATACTTGCTTCCTTCCAAAGCTGCTAGTGGTCTCTGCTAACAAGTGTTGTTTGACAATAGCCTCATATAACATGGAAAATCCTTCACTTTTGATTATTTCCCTTCAAATGAGGAAGAACAAGACCAGGGTGCAAAAAGACAAAAGTGTCATGCATAACAATCATGGCAGTAGAAACTCTCCATTTCAGTTTTTAGCAAACATGTTTTGTAATTCTATTCACCAGCTACTTCAAATTAGACAAGCAATTTCTGTCTTACTTCAGACCTGTCATATCAGAACACTTAAACTCCAGGAGGCATCATCCAATAAGTTATTGGCATTTATTCATCCCTATTAATTGCTTTAGTTTGGATGAACTGACACCTTCCAGGGAAAAACCCATTTTTCCAGAAAATTCCCAGCCATACCAAACACATAGCACCTCTCCGCAAAGTCTCAAGAAAAATTTCTGAGTGGTTTTTCCAGCAGGATTGTTCTGTAATGTTGGACAGAGGACTTCCCTCCACAGCCACCGCAGAGCCTCCATACTGCATCCCATTCCAGGAAGGTGTGGGGAAATGCACAGATTGCAGCACCTTCACAGGAAGAGCCCAATTTCAGAAAACACAGTGTCTGTATCAGTTAGATAAGGTATCTGACCAGGGAAACCGCAAGAGCAGTGGCAAAGGAGGAAAACCAGGCTGAGAAGCCATAGGAACAGCGGTAGGAGACAGGGATAAAGGTTACTGAAGGTCAAGTAGAGCCAGCACATTGCTGCTGGCACGAAATTGCTGCTGCATTCCAGGAACTCATTCCCTCTCATCTTCCTGAGCCTGTCACATCCTATTTCACTTACTGGTTCCTCTTCAAGGTGTTCGTCTTATTTGTCTCCTTGGGTTTGCTGTTTACCTTCATTTATTCTCAGCATAATTTGAGGCTCGTTGTTTGAATCCTGTGACTGGTGGGCAGGCAGGGGAGAGTCAACCTGTGTAATGATCTGGAGAATCTACATGGGAAGGAGAGAGCGCAAGATTAGTAGAAGTGATTACAGCAGGAGTTGTGATGGGAATATCATTTCACCAGAGCAAGCAGTGGGGGACCAGCTGGCCGGCGCCTCGTCATTTTTGCAGAGAAAACTCAAGGAGCCACATTACTCTGTGTGAGCTATGTCCGGGAGCTATAAAATTACCTACTGATGAATAAGCCGGAAAGTTGTCTGAAATAAAGTTTAGGAAGCACTAACATACCTCATGCAATTCCAGGTTTATGGTAATGTATGTTAGATAATTAGCACCAATGGGTAAGAAGCATGAATGCTCATACATTGAAAGTAAAGCATTAGCATATATTTAGCGGGTTACAGTTAAATTTATCATGAGCTACCTGTCTCTGCTGAAACAGTTCTTGCAGCAGGAAACCTGGTCCTCCTTTGGAAAAGAAAAAGGTATTAGGACTTTACATTTGGCTTGCTGTGAGCTCTTTCAAAGAAACCAAAGCTCCGTATTCACAAATGAACTGTGCAAAAAAACCACAAACAACCACAAAACCCTACCAGCGGCCTAGGCCTACAGAGTGGTGGCCCTGCCAGGCAGCCCATGTGAGAAGAGGCCATGGCTGGTTCCAACCGGCCCATCACAGTCCCAGCCACAGCTGAGCCCTGTGGCCATATCTGGGGCACTTCCTGGAAAACTGGTATTTAAAAGAAAGGGCAGGAAATGGCAGGTGTAGAGGAGGGAACATGAAAAGAGAAAGTAGGGAGGGAAGGAACTCCAAGGAGAGAGAGGAGGTGGTGCTGGATGGCAGAGCAAATGCCAACGCTGTGGCAGTCCCATGGGGGACCCAACACTGGAGCAGACGGACACTTCTGACAGGACTGCAGCCCCAAGAGAGCTTGCTCTGGAGTGGAGGAAAAGGGCAAGGAAAAGCAGAGAACTGTTGTGATCACAGCCCCCATCCCCGCTGCTCCACTTGGGGTGGGCGGAGAGGAACATGGAGTGAAGCTGAGGGGAGGAAAGGTGGTGTTTTAATGTCTTTCTGTTTCCCACTACCCATTTTAGATATTATTTATATAATATGTTTATATAGCTGGCAATAAGTTAATTTTTCACCAAATCAAATATTTGAGGGAGATTGGCTCCCAGCTCCCGCTAATCTTAGGACTCAATGGCTACATCTTCACTGCAGGACAAATGTAGATGGTCCTGGGGCAACCTGAGTTCTCCAGAGGCAAGACAGGAAGTCAGCTCATCAGCTGTGCCTGGCAGTTGCAACAGCAGCTAAACTTCCTTCAGATTACACTCAGCTACATCTTGCATTCATGAGACAGCTCCTGCCTCCTCTTGACATCCTGCCCTGGATGAAGTAGTATCTTCTCCGGCCTAGTCATGATTATAACATCTTTTAATTTTAGCATTTTAATATGTCAATGTTTGCACTGTGCAGGTTTTTTTACATTGATGTTAACAATTCACCAGTTAACTGAGTCAAAGACATTCTGTACTAGGAATCTCCTGGGTAACAACTTAATTACATTAAACTGGTTTCCTGGATATCTCAGCCATTGAGATGTTAGTAATACAGCTCATATGAAGAATGCCCTGTTTTTACATCCTTGTCCAAGCATCATATTTTAAAAATTTCTTCATCTGCTTGTTTTGGGAAGTTTAAGAAAATATCTTTTCGTTACTATTGAATTAATGAGAAAACAATCCTTCTACTTGTCCAAAGGAGAAAAACCCAGAACCTCAAACCATGCTTTTTTATCTACACAGTCCTAGAAATAATACTGAATGTTTATAATTTCATATATATTGCAAAGCCTAAGTAAAAACCACATGCATCTTCTGAGAGAAAAAATGAGAAGGAATAAGATGAATAAGAAACACTACCAGGAAAAGACTGAAAACTAAGTGTAAATGGAGGGAAGCTACAGCTAAAGTGGCTGTAACATTACTCACGGGTGGAATACTTGCACATATTATGATGTATAAAATCTGCAATTAAATTTTAAAAGGAATTCTTAAAACAAGGAGATTTGTCATTAAAGTAGGAGAAAGATGTTGAGATTTGAGAATGCAATAACTCTGCTATTGTCCCTGGAATTCTTTTTTCTTCAGGAGTCATTGCGATTTCTGTCTTTGATAAAGGCAGAGCTCTTTCATATGCTGACTAATGCTGCTCATGTTGTTACAGGGGTGTTTGCAGAGGATATTTTAAAAAGGGATATAAAGAAAAGCATTTTTGACGAACAAATCTTGTTTCTCTTCACATACCCAGACTCGGACTAAGCAGTTCTCTTACTCAGAGTGCAGAAGTGGAAACCTAAATTTAAAGCAAGAAGTCAGTGTTTCTTTGTGACATGGTTAGTATACACCACCAGGAGTTAGGAGAAGAGGTCATGTAGCACTTAGAAGTACATTTGTACCAGCTTAAAACTTACATACTGGTCACACTGGGATCATGCAGAAATAAAATAATCAAGTTCAGAAGCAACAAGGGAGTTTTTTGATAAATACAGACAAAAAGACCATCCAAGAATACCCGCTTGCCAAGTTGCTTGGGAAGCCCAAGAACAAAGTTGAGGCTTCTGTTTTCATATGCTATATAAAGCCAAGTAAATCACTGAGAAAGATTGACAGAGAGATCAACTCCAGAGTAACTAATAGACAAGAGATTAAAAAGCTAACATGAGACACAGAAGCAGCCCTGGTCTTGGCAAAATAGCATCTTTCTTTCTCTTCATTTTTTAAGGTTTTGGGACATCCGAAGGCAGAACAGGAAATACATTTGCCATCCAGCTCTTCACACTAGCAGGATGAATCTGTGAGAGTGAGAGCTGTAGAAACACCTAATAGAGATGCCTTGGAGAGAAGGAAAAGACTGCAGACGTGGAGTGTGGTAAGAGACAAAAAATAGGATACTTGCATTCATTTTACAATTTTCACATCCCTAGAAACAAGGAAAGACAAGCAAAACAGCATAAAGAATAATAATGTATTTTCTGCATTGTTCAAAAGAATGTGAATACAGGAATTAAAGTATTCTTTTCTTTGTTCAATTCATCCAGATTCACCTGTTTTAGACAGAGAGGAAATGCAAAACAAATGTGATTATTCTTTCTTACTTCCATGATTACTAGTGTGAGCTGAGAAAATTCAGCTCTTCTGAAATAGGCAAACATTGCAGTTTACAGAATGGTTTTTCCAAACACATTCAGTACCTACATGAACCAAATTTTTCTTACTTAGAAACAAGAACACTAGATATTCTTCAAGAGCTACTACAGGCATATACAAGTAACTGTATATGCAGGAGGCCCTGGGGACGATGGTTACACAAGGTTTGAGTATGAGATATGACACCAAACTAGAACTGTGGTTCAGTACAAGCTTGGTACCATCAAAATCTAAGAGAGCACTGGATAACTTTGCAGAAGACCAGGAACTTGGTTGTTTCTAAAGAAATGATTGTTACCGGAAGCAGCTGGAGGAAAGCTAAGCCCAGTTTACTCCAGTTTTAAATGAACTTTGTAAGTTTCATTACGAACATATGTTTGGTCACGTTTTGGATTTGGCTGTGAGAGTTTTGCAGAACCTAAAGGAAAAAAGATAGTATATACCCTTCTCTCCAATCTATGTTTTATAACAGAACACAGTCTTTACAGATGCAATAAATTATTCATGGAGAAGGCAATATTACTATTAGACCCTGGGGTCTTGGTCTCCCCACATGTAAAAGATCTAACTCTACACAATCAATCCAGCAGGATAACTCTGTTATACTCTACTTAACCCAGACTGCCTAACAGGGTTTGAAAATGGATTAGTGGATGATGAGCTTGTTTTAAAAGAAATATTATCTCCCAGAAAAGCACAGGATAATTCCTACTAGCTGGTTTAAGAAATAAACCTAGGTTGGAAAGAAACTTTTCACATGTTCTCTTAACTAGCATCACATACATGATGACTAGAGACACGGGAGAAGCTCAGCATCAAAATAGGCATTAATCACAAACATTCCCACTAAGCAACAGTGTTCTTAGACTCTTAGAAAGTAGAAAGAATCAAGACTGACAAGAGGGTATCAAAACTGGCTTATTCTTGCAAATTCTCTGAATATCTTCTGTGAAGGGGCAAGCAAGATTTCTGGAATGACTACAACTTTTCATCATTACAGCAATTCCCATGATTAATACTGATATGTTGAGGATATCCTAATGCACCTTTACAGACAGAGGCATAAAGCTGAAAGCATTTATAGAGACCAACTCTTTCATTGCTCCCTATTTTTGGTGACTATGGGACATCCAAAAAAACACAGCAGAATTTATGATCTATAATGGTGGGTTCAATTTTTATTTATCACAGAAATCTCTGTGCACTGTGGTGTGGTGAATTTTTTATTTTGCACTTGTTAAGGTACCTCTGTTTTTCTTGCATGCATGAATTTTATTTGTTCATAATCTTCCCTTGAAATAGAGAAAATGGCTGAAAATAGCCCCAGATTGGATTGGACAGAGAAAAGGAAAAGCATAGGAAGACTTACATATATATGGAGACATCATGGGAGTCAATCAAGCAGATCAGAGATAAAAATCACATGTTTTCTGCTTACTACTGTGAAAAAATTCTAGATCTGTACTACGACAGCTTCTCACCAAAGGGTAGCATTGAAAGAATATAACAGAATGTCCATTGAACAGCAGTTTTGATTTTACAACAGAGAATGTGTCTCAAAATCCAATGCCAAGACTTACAATATTCCAGACAGAGACATATTCTGAACTTCTTATGCATCTACTGAAAACAGTTCATATTTTGAATATCAAATCTTCCCAGCAAACTGTTCATAGGCAAGCCCTAGGCAGAAAGATGTTTGCATGAAACATTAGTTGAATAAATTCCAACTAACATATTTCTGGATCCAGTAGAGCGATTTGTAAGAACAGCGTCTACCACTGGCATACATGGTCACTCCAGGGTTCTGTGAAACAGAGAGAACTCCAGAACTCACAACACTTTCCACCATTGTAATGTAGCTCTCTTTTTAACAAAATGGCAGTATGACAAATATAACACAGGAGTACTGCTTGGCCCCCTTTGCTTAGCACATTTTCTCTCCTTTTATTCTTCAGTGCTTCTTCTCCCAACATGTTTTTTTGTTTTCTGTGCTGCTACCTGGCTCTTCCCTTTCAGACAGCCTCTTCCTGACAGTTAGCAGGGTTTAACATACTGTACTAGGAGGCTCGTGAATATTGCTCTTTGATTTTTAATGTTTTATGATGAATGGCTAGGAATCATTGCTGTAGAAAAAAAAAAAAAAGGAAAGAAAAATAGTTTCTGAAAACCTTTGTGTTATTGAATTCTGCCTGCAAACTCTCCAGCACTGAATCTCTTTGGCACAGCACTGTCACTCTGCATGCTAGATGTAATAAACCTTCCCTCCTGCCCCTCAAAAGTGGAAAGTACAATGTGAGGAAAAGATTATGAACCTTAAGTTTGATTAGGATGTGTCCTTTCCTGCATTTTTCCTTTTGTTTTTTAAAAAGTCTTCCCAGATGCAATTAAAACTTTAATCCTTTGTCACTTCACAACAGACCCCATTTTCCATTACTTAAATAAAAACAGAATTAAAATACTGGACCCTGGAGTTATAAAGAATATTCAGCTCAGTAGAGAAGTATGCTACCTTCTACTGCATTTAGCAACCTACACAGAAACGGGTGGGAAAGCCACTAGGAGGAAAGAGAAGAGGAGCAGCTTTAGAATAGAAAGGGCAAACTGTCCAACTGCCCACTTTTGGGAGGGATGTGATGGATGTGAAGGATGTGACTCCTGTCTCTGGATTTCTTTAGGAGTGTCATCTTTGACCCAGAAGCTTCCAACAGTGAAATACAAGGAATTTATAATCTTGGCTTGGGTTTCAAGAGCATACAAGTGAAATACATCCTTCAGTCTGTCGCACCCAGGCAGACAGCAGGCTCCACATCTTCTAGAAGCCTTGGCAACATATTTGTACCTGTGCAATTCCTGGCAGGAGCAGGGCCACATTGTTGCTGCATGCTGCCATCACATCCACACAGCTGGAAACCCAGCCTGAAATCACTGCTGATGAGCCTTCCACAGTGCCCTGCCGAGCAGCAAGGGTCCCAGCAGGTGAGACTAGATCTTGATGCCACTTCTGCAGGTGACAGTAGGGCAGTGCGGCCTCCCAGCAAGCTGCTCATTCTCCCATGGGGCACTCCTGTGGTCCTCAGTGACAGCTGAAGGGATGGAGCATGTTCAGAGGAGCAGAGCTCTAGCTGGTCCGTGGGGGATGAGCAAACAAGATTTTTATTTTTTTCCCCTGTCTTCCAGAAAAAACAAGCTTCCTGTCCTTATTGCTTGGTGAGAAAATAGACCAGAGTTGTGAATACAAATATCATTCAGCAAAGTTTATGCTCTGTATTTTTTCTTCTTTTTAAGGCAGTAACTCAAAGCACATAGCAGGCCAAGACATACTAATAGTTCAAATGTGAAAGCAATTTCCTAAGAACATATGCTTCCAAAGCCTTAACCAGTGGAGCCTCAGAGAAGTCTACCATGTACTGCTAATGTCAGGGAAAGAATTAAAGCAATTAAATTTCTGTCAACTGAGGAACATGTTCTTGGACTCAGATCTCAGTTCTGTCTACTGACAAGTCCACTCCTCAGTGTTACTGTTCCAACACAATGAACAGATCCTTTCAGTTTGGTTAGCAATGTGTCACACTTTCCAGGGAAGTGGTTCTTTGTGTTTCACCTGTACCTTTTAACATCACTCAGATAGTCAGATTCTGTCCTTCCATCTGCTGGCTCACAAGTTGAGAAAACTGTCAAAATCAAACAGAAAAACAGCATTTTGTGTTGCATGCCCGCACACTGGGCACCCATGGAACACATCAGTATAATACCAGTTATATTATCTAGTGTTGTGTACATAACGGTGCTTTCACCAAAGATAATTGATTCATCAGTGATTTCACCAAGGATAACAGCACAAGTTAGCTGGAAGATACATCAGTACTCTCTAGTCCTTACTGACTGGTATCAGTGTCCACACGGAGACGCGTCCTTTCACTAAGAAGCCACTTTGCCCTGTGAAATCAGAGTGCCAGGGTCTCAGATGCCTATGTGGCTCTTTGCTGTAAGGTCACAATTTCTTTCTTGCCAAGTCCAACTTCTTTTCTGTGTTGTACCAGATCAGTCTGATGGATTTAATGGGATTTGTGGGATTTTCATTTTTCCTGAGAGCCTTCTACATTTATAGGCAAGAAATACTGTTTTGCCCTTTTTTTCCCCCCGACAGTTCTGTAAAATAGCTCCACCTTTTAGGGGTCTCCAGTAAAATTTTTAATACTACAGAGACTCCTTGATTTGCAGAGGAATGCTCAAAGTAGAAGAGGCTTCCTTTGCTACAATCTCCACTTTTGTAAAGTTCTCTTCACAAAGTTCCAAAACTCTTTGTTTTAGAGGCAACATTCTCAGAGAGCTTAACATTAAGCATTTTTTTTTTCTCTCTCTCCTTTGTTCTGGAGTGTGCATTTTGGGGCGGGGTTGTTAAGCATGGAAAATAACAGAAGACCCTTCACAGAAAAGTTAATTTTCTGGCAAGAGTTTCCGTTCATACCAATTAAATGCTCACATGGAGCTTGTTTTATTGTATGCTTATTTCAAAACTCAAAACAATATTCAGTTCCATATTCAGAATTTGTATGTCATGTTTCAGCTTGGAGCGTATCTTTACGGTTAAGTTATAAACTCTTAAATTAAGAATTTATCATAAAAAATACACGACAACTCCCTAGCAATAACATTACGAACAACACTACTATAATGATAAAAATGATTAAATGTTATCATTCTGTTCAAGACATTGCCAACAGATTTTGTTTTAACTGCCTGCAATTAAAGGTCTGTCTTTTTTTAATAAGAACATATTAATATCAATTCTGCCAGTACTTTTGTAGCTTCCAAAACATTATTAAAATTAATAAGTTCAGGGGGAGAAAGAGTAACACAAACAACAAAACAGACTGTTTCATAAGTATTGCCTTTAACAATAGATAGTCCAATTTTAATATAAATCTGAATTTCTTAATACAGGTTACCCAGAGCAGGGAACAAGACAAGTTCTGTACTAACCTGACTTAACATGCCTATTTGGGAGTAAGGAGCATTTAGAACATTATCCTCTGCAACCTCTAGGAGCATCCTAATGAACTGGGGGGAGGAAGATTAAACCAAAATAAATACATAAAGTGTTTTTTAAAAAAAGCATGACAGAGGGGCAGCAGGAAGATTTGTACCACCAGTAGGTTGCATTCCTTTTCAGTCTCTTCATTACTCATCACAAATAAGTTAGCTAATTGCTAAATAACTAACAAACAAAAGACACTAATTAGTGGCTTTGAGTAGTAGCAGTGTATATTCAGAGTTAAAACTTAATTATAAGTTAAAAGTATGTTGTTTTATTGATGTGTACTTAGCATTTTTAGTCCTTTAAACATTAAGTGGAGGTTCACTTAGGAAGGGACATTACAATGAAACATTTAAATACACTGCTAATTTTCTCCTCTAGTTAGTGATACCCGCCTTTCGCCTGACAGTCACGAACAAAAAAAGAGCAAAATGAGAAACCTGCCAAACACGAGCAAATATTTCCACCTTCTTTCTAGAGTAAATTATTGTCTCTGAATTGCTACTCTTCTTATTCTAGCTTTATTCTTTTCATTTGTCAGCAAGGGAATTCATATGCTCCAGCCCCCCTCCTCCCCCTCAACAATGCTACTCTGCTAATAAACTCTTACTGCCTTTTTCTATCTATCAAAACCACTGCATAAATCGCTGCTGAGGAGTCCTCGCCACTCAGACAAACATACTGCTGACCCCCTTGGGAACAGTGAGCAGAACCCTGTGCCAATCAGCAATTATAAGATAATGGTACTAAAAAGCCTGAACCTGGGAGTTATTCAGTTGCTCTGCCAACCCTTGCAGGACTCTTTTATGTGCCTGGGAACTAAGTAATTAACAGTCTAATTTATTGTTCAGTATAAAGGATTTCCATTTCTCTAGTCAGGTTTGACATCATCAAAATTTACCACCTCATCAGAAGATGCCAATTGTTCTTCCTCATTCCCGAAAGATTAAAAAAAAAAAAAAATCAATAAAAATATTGCTTCATAGCTGCTTTGATTTGGAAAAAAAACCAAACCCAACCCATCGCTGTCATAATTTGTGTATTTCCCTCCAATGCAAACACACATGCCTGATCATCTAGAGTACCCTTAAATTAAGAGGCCTACGCTCACAAGACCTGGAGAAGCCAAAGATGTAATTAATTAGGCTATGGATACACTGATGCTCCTCACTTCAAAGTAAAGGATGAATCTGTTTTTAGCCTGATGACTAATTTCTCTGACCATCACACAGATTGCGTGGCATAACCTAGAACATTTTGCCTACAGAAGCTCCAAAGAAAGAGTGAACTTTAACTACTGATGGCAAGGAATGTTGCTGCTTTACCTTACAATCCCCGCCATAGCCAAGAGATTAATGTTCAAACATAGTATTACAACCTGTGTTTTCTGGCTGATACACAGCATTAAGGACTCATCTGTATTACAAACACATGTTGTGTTTAAACATGAGCAGGACAGGTTACATTAGTGGAGGTGATGACTGCAATGCTATAGTAGTCAGCATGGTCGAAGGGAAATTGTGGTCAACCTCATGGATTAAACCCTGGTGGAGAAAATCTTTCTACTTCTGTGCTCTAGGTATTTTCTTCCAGCGTGAGGAAGTCTGCCAGTTGGTCTTTACAACATCTGAAGGAAGGAATCAGCCAGATTTGCAATGTAGGAAAAAACCCAACCAACCAAACAAAAAAAAACAGTTCAGAGAAAAAAGAGCATGCTTTAGAGATGTGAAATCTTCCCTAAAGATTTTTTAAGAACAAATAGGATAAACACGTATTGGGAACAAGCCAGGTATTCCACTTCTTTCATCAGTTCAGGGTTACTGACCAGCTGTTCTCAGGAGGCCGCTCCATCTTGGATACTTACAGGATTTTAATATTGACGTTCCTGCATCCCTCCTGGTCCAGCCACATCACTCAAATCAGTCTCATCAGCCAAAGGATAAAAGATGGCAAAATGATCCCATGACTGAGTTGTTACAGAGCAAGAGAGAGAGTCAAAATAATTGTGGGGACTGAGAGGGCTGATCAGCCTGTGGGGTGCCAAGGAAGGTGTATTTACCACAAACCAGCAATTGTAGAACCTCCCTGAGAGCCTCTGAACACCAATCCATGCTTTCCTGGCTTTGACCTTCCTTTGAACTTCCTTTACACTTCTTAGTGAAGGAGACTAAAAGCAGCCTAAAGAATGGTGAGTTTGTTAAATGTAAAAAGTTATTAAAAGAAAAGTAAAAATGCAGAACATGTTATCACTAATAAAATCTTGGCTGAAAACTTGTATTGAAGGATAGCACAAAGAAAAATCATGATATCAATTTGTAATACATCATGCAAGTATTTTTAATGAACTTTTTTTTTAGTCCTTAGCTCAAATCCTGACATTTATTATTTCAATGATTTCAGATGCTCTTTCCAGGATTTCTGTGAAAAAAAAGGAAGTCATTTTCAAACCTTGAAACAAATTGGCTCCCATATATAAGTTTAAATTATCCATCACACTGCAGGAGAATTTCAAGCAAAATCGAAGGCCATCTTGATGAATAATCAAGGTAAATTTGTCACATTTTTTACCGCGCTGCATACTTTCAGAGTTTCATAAAAAGATCCACATAATTAGTTTAGCTTACCAGGAAAAAAAAAAAGTTGAATGACAAGGTCAGGCTCTTGCCCTTTCAGTAAATTAGAGAAGATTGCCATAAATTGCATAATATAATGAAACACCAATTTGCATATTTGCTGCTATATTAAAAGGGATCAGTTTTAGCTCGCAAAGCAGAACAAATAAAAACATGCATTTTAATAACTCAAATTACTCCCAGGAAGTGACCCTCAGCAGAAAGCCTGATTATCACTACTTAATTAGAAGCCTTGGAAATCTAAATCCTCCTTTAAATCCTATTCTGTGTACAGTGAAAGATGAAGCCGTGAGTTTTGTCTTAGATTCAATATTTACTCTTTACTAATATGTTTGCAGGGGAGACTTTCCGAGCATTATGAAGACATGCAAAAAAATTAATATTCAAAGAAAGAGTGCATAAAACCTGTGTTGGCTTGCAGGTGCAAAGCAATTAACAAGCTGGCATTTGCAGTACTTTTAATTAATTAATTAAAAATTCAAAGCTGACTTTCATTTCTTTAAATGTTTGAACATTTTATCCATCCATAATGAACCACTACTTACTGCTGTGCTACAACAGCTGGTAAATGAAAAACTTAGCCCAACACTATAAAAAAGTGCATAGGAATTTCACATTTTGCTTTCTCCTTGCCATTTAAAAATGCAATAGATTTTGAAACTCTGTATGATGCGGAGGTGAACCGTGTCTGTCTGCTTAGCTGTAAAAATAAACTGCATTCTATATTACAGTTATCCTAGAACATGAATTAAAATCAAGAATTTCAGTATAAAATGTATTTGGGTTTAATTTTTAATTTGACTTAAAAAATTAAATTCTGTTTGCTTTAGGAAGTCAAGGGATTTTTCTTAAGAATAAAATGTTCTGCCCTGATCTTTAAAGGTTAAAATTATACTACAAAATGAGATTTTTGAGTCATTTCTAAATGGTCGGAAATAATAAACAGTCAGAGAAAGATGCTGTGATTAAACTTGCAAGCTGATATCACTTGAATGATAAATGTATTGTTTTCAGCAGAAAGATTTTGGTCAGTATGTATTTAAAAGACACTATCATTAATACACTTTAATTAAAACATAAATACTACATTGCTACCTCACTAGGCATTCACTCAGCTGGAACTAACTGTATTTGCTTAATCTACAATTTTAGATGTATTAGCAAAAATAAATGTTGGTGAATGTAAGAGCCTGATTACATATCTTGGGTAAATTGGTGATAATGAGTCAAGAGACTTTGTGTTCATTCACATATATTAGAATAAGAATCATTATGAAATTAAAGCTAAGATTAATCCTGCTAATGACACCATGGAGCATCTGGGAATAAGATAACCCAGATGTCAAATTCACTGTGATACTGTGCTGCTATTTGATAGAGTAACCCCTTGAAGTGTTCTTCTAAGGCAGCTAGCTGGTACCCCACAGTCCCAGCACTTGAAATGCAAATGAGTGACAAGATAGACTAATAATGAGAGCAGATTCTAGCAGTAAGGAAAATGAATAAATTAAAAAAAAAAAAAAATCTGAACCACCGATAAGAACAAGCAGCAGGCAACCCAATGTCCTCAATTAGGGTGGATGACATCTGCAGTGTATTTCTCTCTAATAAAGCCCTCACTCTGTATTCCAAAGCACACGATTCTAACACTGTTAACATTTTAATGTCTTGGGCGTGCATGGTAACATTAATTACAAGATGATTTGGATGACTTCTGAATCTCTTTTATGTCTTCCACTGAGTAAAAATCTGAGTTGCAGCTTTGATATCATAAATAAAATGTAGAGACCTGCCAAGCATTAAAGCTCTCCTGAAGTAACTCAGATCTGCTAAGTTACATTAAACCTTTATAGCTAAGTAAAGAGCATTCTCTATGAATTTAAAGAGGGTCAGTGTCTATACATTTTAATGGCAAAGCTTTGCAGATCTCCAGTATTTTTCTTTAGACTGCAGCTGTTGTTGTTTTTAATTACTAATGAGTTTAATCTAATGTTTTGTTGAGCTCAATTTACCTTCTCCATAGCATTTGTTCAGAAACTTACACCAGGATTAAGTGACTTATTTTCTTGTTTGCCCAACCCCGGGCCTTCTCTTCCTGGTAACTGTTCTGCTCCTTGTCTGGAAAGAGCAATTTTTAGCAAAAACACCCCCAAAACAAGACCACGACTATCACCAGCTGAAAAAACTCCACACTATAATTGCAGCACAAGACTCAACGAGCAAACCAAGACCCATCCAGGATCCCTGTGGGCTTTTCCAATTCACACTGAAATGCAGCAGCACCTCATCTTCATTGGCAGTTGTTAGGCACAGTAACCACCCACTGCCATCATCACTCCATCAACTGTGTAGATACACACGGTGCAGTGGGGGAAAAATGTGAACAAGGACCAACTTTTGTGGAGGGAAGACACACAGCATCCCTGGTTCTGTACTGCCCAGTCAAGCACAGTTAAAGTCAGCACAGTAAAAATAAGGAAAAAGCTTTTCACACAAATTTGTAGCCCACTTCATGTCACTATAAATGCAAGGAGCAAAGGCATGCAGAAGCAACCTTTTATTTTCTGAAATGAATGCCTGAAGCAGACAATGGACTTTTACTACTGCTTGGAATGGGACAAGAATCTATCCTGCCTTCTTGGCACTGCTACCAGTGGTGTTAGGAAATACAATCCTGTTTGTGAAGCCCTCCCTGGGGATGGCTGAGGCAAGTCGGTCAACCTTCTTGTAGCTTCAGTCATCTCGTAAAACTTCACTCTGCCAAAGGTTATGATACACAGTTCAATAAAAGCTTTATGAGAAATATCACTATAGGAAAGGCTCATACACATTTGAAAACTACCGTTTCTTTGGGGCAGATGAGCAAATGTAAATGCTTTGGTCTCTTCCTTGACACTGAGACACAAGCTGACCACAGTCTTTTTGCCAAAGGTGCAAGACAACAATTGACTCACTCACATGCGTCCTTTACAAGAACAAAGTAACAATAATATGTCAATCCACAGTTAAGATTTGTGGTCATGAGATTTGTGATGAGAAGCTGCACAAACCATTTAATCTCATTATAAACCTCCCCCTTAGAGTCTCACATCTGTGCCCTTTTCTGATGACATTTCTGGGACACCACCACTAGACTGTCTTCTGCATTTTTGGGTTCCACAGCACATACGCTCTTCTCTGTCCTTCTCTGCTAGATTTCTTGGTATTTTTTCCCCTGTAAACATATTGATAAGAGACACTGGTCCAATTAAATTTTGTACAATTCTGAGACAAGATAAATGAAGCGAAATTAAGAGGAAAGCAAACTGGCCTTGGGATCTATGCTTCCAACTACATTTTTGGGTGCATTTTAGAGGGCAATTTATACAAACTCTCATTTAATGCAGTTCTATCCTTTTTCAGCCTTCACAGCCTCAAGAATTAATGAAGCACTGAGAAATTTCAGAGAATATTGTGATGTTAATAATTTTAAACCCATCCTCTGAGGAGCAGGGCAATTATTTCTGCTGTTATTTTGTTTCAGTAGGTCTTTTCTTCCAGGTGGAGCCAGCAGCTGGCACAGTTGTGCTCATTCTTTATGCCAGAACTTTGGGGGAATTTACTGCTCAGAATTTGAAATATTTTTGTTGATATAGTTGGAAAAAGGGTAACCCTTCAGATATTTCATCGTATGATTTCCTCAGTCAGAAAAGTAATTCACATAGATGGAGTTGCATAAAAAGCACATTCTTTTCCCTGAACAAAGATATGACAGCACTTATGTCTTTGGTCTTCTATTGACATCCGTAGCCCTGTGGATTTTCATTTCACTTCAGCCCTGCTTTGTAGATTATATGGTTGTTCTCCTCTCAGCTCCTCTAGATCAGCTGTGCAGGAAAAGGACTTGTGAAGTTGGAGCAATTCACTCGTAGCCTCACCAATTAAGAGCACTGAAAAGTTTGCTCAGGTATCCCCAAAGCTAAGTTCAAACAAAGAGTTCAGTATATTGACACCAAAAAGTAAATCTGTACAATTGGCTCTAGCTCTTGGAATGCACGTGCAACTAGAAGCACGGATTGTTCAAAAAAGTATCTCCTTTTATTGTAGGTTCATGAGATGAAAGCACAAGCTGTAAATCATCCTCATCTGCTGTCCTTGACATACATGCCACTGCTTTGTTGGTGGTCTTCGCTAAAAGACAGAGACTGATCTTGTCCCAGCCTACATCACTTATCCTATTAATCAGCTATTAATGAGTTCATTTCAAGTGACTTTTGAACAGAAGTGACCAGTGTCTGAGTGCTTTCTCATTTTCTGGAGAAGCTGCCTCTTCCTAAGAATAGCTTTGTACCACCTCCTGCCTTGCTGCTTCACTCTGCTCGCCCCTGAAGCATCTGGCTGTGAGCTGGAGGCCCAAAGTTCTCTGACCTCCTTCATTTTCATTCTGTGGAATTGGCTTGCTAGGGTGCCTCCACAGGCATGCAGTGCTCTATGATGGTTTTGTCTTAATCTGCACTAAATCCAAAATTTCTGCAGTTTTAAAACCCCGTAGCCTGTATCTCTCCTCTGAAAATACTAATAGATGTGTTTCTTTCATTTTACATAAATTAGGAGACACCATGATGCACCTCCTTGCCAAAAGATGGAGTAAGGTGGGTTTTTTTCTTATTTATAATAGAAGCTTCATTATAGTGAAAAGTCCCTGATTAAATATGCATAAAATGAGGCACTTTTTAATAGCTGGAAAAGCTTGTAATGTGACCACAGGGACAAACCGAAGAGAACCAGAGGGGAAAAAGCCATAGAAGAGTTAATAAAAATACCCTCTTAAAAAGATAACTGTATCATCTACATACTACCACTTTCCCCAGGTAGGTTTCCTAAATTGCAAGCCAGCAGATTTGAAGATCTACTACACAGGGAATTTCTGAGACAAAAGTTTAAGTCACAGTTACACGGGTCTTGCCTTCCCTTGTGCTTGGGCAAAATTGCCATTAATATTAATGGCAGACAGGCACGCATGTAAAGGAGAGAAACCCCTAATTAGTGTCGTAGCACATGCAACGTTCCTAACAGGGAAACCATTTTGTATGCCTTAATTGCACAAAATTGGCAACAAGTTACCGCATGCATCTGTATCAAAGGCTACAGAAGCTCATGAATTCTCCAGTGGTAGGAAAACGTGCCCATACTGCAGAGTTTGGGTGACAAGAGCAGTCTGTATGCATGTGATCCTCCAGGCCTCTGATACCTAGCAAAGGTAGCCCTTCATGGATTCACTGACCACTGCTCCTACTGCACCCCTCATCTCTCAGAGGGGAAGTACAAGCACCTGTGTTTTCCACCAAGGCAGAGATATTTTTCAGCATTTTTTACTTGAACCTGACTGATCAATCTCTGGTGATATGCAGATACTGCAAAACTGCACTAAAACCACATTGTAGCCTTACAAAACCACCAGAATTGCAATGAGAGTAGGGTCTTCTCTCTCACATTTACAAGGGGTTTCTTCATGTAATGCCTTGCTACAAATCACAAGAAAGTCTGTTTGGTTGTAGAAAGACATTCAAGGTCCAAATCATGCCTGCTACAATTTCTGCCACATACAAAGCATTAAAATGGCTGCAAAATATTTCAGATCTTTTCTGACTTTTAAATCAAAGTTAATATTTTTTCCTAACTAAAACAATAAACCAATTTTATCTGCAAGTACAGGTTAGCGGTTAAGTGGAATTATCTGACCAGCAATAGTGATGGTATGTTTTTACAGATAAAACCCCTACATTCTTATAACAACTACCTTCTTAGATTTTAAAATCTTTAAAAATACATTACTTAAGCATCTATGTTTTCTTCTCTTAGAAACATCAGAGCAAGTAATTTCTCAAGTAACTCAGTTGACTTCTTACTGATGTAACAGAAATTGCTTTTGCTCCAGAGATTCGGAGACAGAAAAATATCCTGTTCAACATGTTTTAATTTTTAAACTGGAGAAAGGAAATACTGTGTGAAACATTTTCACCTAAATACTTAATTGGAAGTCAAAATAAATAGAAGCCTGGCATCAACCCACTTTACAAGAAACATGACTGGCTCATTTGATATTTTCTTCACTAAACATGGAAGTTTTTTCAAAAAGCAAACTCTTTTCCAGATTCTCATACTTTTTTTTTTTTTTTTTTCATTCTTCTAGACTCAAAATCTGGAAGCCACCAAAGTGAAGTCAGAGACTGTGAAAGTTTAATCATGTAGGAGCTCAGGTAGCAACAGCGAATACACTTCACCAATTACAGTAAGACAAATACGCCCATCTTGTTTTTGTGGACAGACTCTTTGGCCTCTAATACTCAACTTGGACGAGTTTAATGTTTCCCTGGCTGGTCTACTGTCATGCCCATCTGTCAGAGTGGCATAGTGCCCATTTACAAGGTAGAATGCCAGTTTCAACCAGAGGATGGATACTTACCAAAGACCAGTTTAGGAGGAAAGCCTATTGGATGTAGCTAATGACACCTTATTTACGGAGATCCTCCTGGTGTCAAGCGGTGCCAAATTAAGAACACATGCTACATTACAAGGATCACATCTGTTAACAAATATTGGCGCTTTGTCACTGGCATCTGCCTCTTTTGTTAATCCGCTTCAGTAGTGAAAAGGCTGCTTCAGTAGAAGAGGTGTTCAGGCCTTGTCCTACCAGCATAATCACAGATTTACTCACCAAGAATTTCCCAATAACAGGCCAAAGTCTGTCAACATTACCTCTGCCTACGTCTCTTCCCAGGGGTCGGTGATGCCCTGTAAAAAGCTGTGAAATTACAGAATAATAATACCTATTCAAATGAGCTTTTTCATGTGTTTGAGGGTTTATTAAGCCTATTGTCATCCTGTCAGCAACAAGAGGAACATGATTGCACAAAACAGAGTGACAAGTAATAAAAAGGGGAGAAACGACTGTTGTATATTCTTGGTATAGCTGAATTTGTAATCTAAGTAAAAGACAGAAGAAGGTATTATATTCAAAAGGAAAAAACAAAACAAAACAAAACAAAAACCCAGAAAGTGCCAAACTATGTTGTTCGGGCCTTCTTTGCTCTTGTATGCTAAGTTTTGTTTGGGTTTTTTTTTTGTTGTTGTTGGTGGTGGTTTTTTCCTTGCACGTTTTGCTTTGTTTGTTTGTTTTAAAGCTGAACAGTATGGATGTAATTAAGGCATGGGCCAGTGCAGAAAGACCTCTGTACTGAATGCATGTGACTAAAACAATTTCCATTTTAAGATTATTTACAGCTTCCACCCTAGCAACAACAGAATGGAACACGTTCACTGCTTATAACTACCACCCTAATCCCTGCCAGAGCCTGGGCTCACAGTCTTGTGAGCAATTTGCCATGAGTCATGCCATAGATATTAAGTCCAGAAGCTGTCAGTCCTTGCCAGCAGTCTCAGCAGTGCCCTGTGTGACTAGGGAGCAAGGAGATGGGCTGGCTCCCCATCCAAGCAGGTGAGAACATGAACACTAGTGGCTCCTCCCTTTTTTGCTGGTTGGGAGGCAAGGGGATCTGCACTCTTAGCAAGTCTCTCCTTTACCCTACAGTCCAGGAGAAAGAAAGGAGGGCATAAGGATGCAACATGAGGGTGAGACCCCTACAGCTTCGTGCTTTCTAGGGTACAGAGGCAATCAATTACAGGGATCACTAGTACTCATCAGCGCTGGAAAAAAAAAAGGATGGTAGATATAGGAGGAACAGGATGCTTGTACTGACCTCCTTTCAGGTATCTCACCTTGGCAAAGAGACTGGGACTCTATTCCCTTTACTTTGTTGATGAGATACAATTGCCTGGCTGACCACACAGCAACAAGGCACATCACTGTGTGTAATTTATAATGGGATGGGGAGCTCCTGGGCTGAGTTACTTGGTAAAACAAGCAGCTTTCACTGGAGGTATCTTAAAGGACTAGCTGAATTTTCTTGAATGGGCACCAAGATCATCAGTCAGGAAGAATCTCTTTTGTGTTGGTTCTAGAAAGAAGAAACTACATTTATACCCTTCTAGGACACCAAAAGTCTGCAAACATGATGATTTTATTGGGAATGAAATGAAGTGTTTTCATTCCTTAGTCAGATTTATTGTTCAATAAATGTCTGCCTAAGAAGTACCACTAAGTATTACTGTTTAGTCTGCATCATCTTTGGTGCCAAGAGATCTGGCTCTAGCTCTTTTCCCTGGAAAGGGTTTCCTTTGGCCACCCTCCTATTTCAGTCACACCAACCAATCGTGCTATCATCAGTACTGTGAGCTGGTTGTGTTTTAGTACAGCGCATTTCAGTAGCATTCACAGAGAGGATGCAGTGCTCTTCGGGAAGCATCAAAGATAAGGTGGCATAAAACTGCAGTCTTCCTATGCTGTTAACAACTCAGCCCCATGCCTTGTCAGTAAGTACTTATCCTTCTGGAGGTTCTACATCAGGCTTCAGACTGAGCTAGATGAACCCTTTGATGAAACAAAGGCATAGGGCCATGCGTCTAGGCCTTTACTGTCCATGTAGAAACTAATCTCTCCTAGCACCATGATACAGTCATTCTTGTGTGCTCTTACCAAGATTAAAGTGTAAAACAAATGGTTTGTTTTCTTTCTGCTGTTGGATGAAGACCACACGAGCATTGAGTTGACATTGCTCTTCAGTGGCACTGGAGAGTTGCACTTGCCAGCCAGCAACAGTTTAACCAGTCAGGATATATAAAAAGGAACTTCAGGTTTTGTTGGATGATCCCAGGAAGTTATAGTTACCAGAGCTGTTACACACGGTTCCTTTCTCTTCCTTTATAGCATCATGTCTTGGGAAGAGACATCACTTCACTAGATAGAAATATGCAATTAGGACAAAAGAAACTTTGCACATAAATCAGGAAAGTTCTCCAAACATGTCCAAACTAGTTGTCAAGCCCCACCACCTGCAAAGGTTCAAGACAAACAGGCCCACATTGAGAGGTATTTAATAACAATTAAAAAGAAAAAAAAGGAAAAAAAAAAAAAAGACATACCAATTGATTTGTCTTTGAGGCCTGAATAAAGTCTAGCTTGTGACATTCTATTCTAGCAAAAAATAACATATATATGATGATACAAACATCACTCTCCAGCTTGGCTGGTGGATTTATATTGCTTAAGTAGTCTTGAAGCACCAAATGACATTTGCGATAATGTCATAGGGAGAAAATGTTTAACTGCCTCCTGGATTTACCTGGCATGTGAAAGATGTGATTCTAAAGATAACAATAACGATGCTCCATTTATACATCTCCTGTCATCCAAATTAATCCTTCTGTTTTGCTAACTACACAGGAACACCCTTAGCCATAATGCTGCAGTCAGTACTTGAGACGAACAGCTTAAAATAGGAAATAAGAATTTCACCTGCTTGGCAGCCAGCGTCTGAACTATGAGAGGTGCAAGGTAATTAACCACAGCTCGAGCAGGGTGTGTCCTGGGCATGTTTGCTGATGGCTGAACATACCTATCCTCAGCATCCTCCATCTTTCACCTTGCCCACGCAGCTGGCAATCCCAGCAAAGGTATCACTTACAAAGTGTTCACCTAAGTCAACACTACTTAACCTGGTAAGAAAAGTGAAGTCTGTTAAACCATCATTTCCCAGCACATGTAATGGGTTCCAGTACAAACCCTGGCCATATCTGCTTCTTGTTCGCCAGGGAAATGCACTGGAATCCCTGTTAAAAGTGACATATGCATCTGTGGAGTCCAGGTTATGCCACTTAATTTTAGACACATACAAATTAGATGTCTCATCACTCAAATGCTTTCTCTAGAGGACGTGCACCTCCAGAAGGCATTTCAAGTCTTAGGTCAGTTAAACTGCCCTTTTTAACAATCTCTCCTCCCTCCCCCACAACTAGAGAGAAAGCCAAGGGTGACGTAGTCTCCTCAGATAGATCCTTAATGCTTGGTGGCAGGAGTCACTTTTCATTTGATGCATCTAGTTCAGAGAAGCAAAATGGCGTTTCTCAGCTTGCAGTGACGAATGAGAAAATACCTCTTATCTAACTCTAAATGCCAAATCACACTTCTTTATGGGTTCCTGTCTGGTCCATCAGTCCAGGTAGGCTGTCTCCTGGCCATCTGCATCCCTGGCCCTGAGGAGGCTGCATGGAGCTGTTAGCCTGTTCAAGATGGCTGGAAACCCTGAAAAAGCCTTGAAAACTGGCTACCATCAAGCAACCAAAACCAACATAAGAGAAAGTTTTGATGGGACTCCACAGGTGCCCAGCCATACAGGCCTACTGAGACTCCGCAGCAACTGAGATTTTTGCTGAATAAAGTAATAATGCTGACAGGACTGCTTGAAAAGCAGTAGCAATAGAAAAAAAAAAAAAAAAAAGGGCTATTAGACAAGTGAACCTATTCATGTTTTATTCTTTTACAATAATATAAGAACTTAAAATATTAATTTATGTACATTTAAAAGGATAAGGATAGAAGACAGAGGCTGCAAGGTGTGATTTCTAGAAACCTGAAATAATACAGCCATCTAAAAAACAAGTCATATTTATTAGTGGAATAAATGCTTAAAATTCTTTCAAAAAGTCTCATCAAGCCAAACAACGTTCTAGGTTCCAGCCCAACAAACAGAACAGGAAACTTATGTCAGAGAACACTGTTAAAAGTGTTATTAAAGTGATCTGCACGCATTTTCTTCACTTCTGTGGAAAAAGCCCGCTTTTTAAACATTTTATCAAATGCTGCCCTCTAGTGAGCAGAGGGGCTTTCAAATGAACAAGTGCCGACTAGAAGAGCTGTGCGGCCTAAACAAAAAACTTAGCTAAAATAACCGAAGGACATACCGATTGAGACAAAGGAGTCAAATCAGGTGTCTGGATCATTATTAGCGGTTCTTATATCGTTGTATTTTTGCTGGTGATGGTTTTTCCCCCTGCTATTTCATAACTGTCTGAATTCAGTGCATCTCGTCGCTACAACGTATTCTACATTTCCAGTACCTTTCCATATTGTAAATCCCTATCAGAAGTGTAAATTTTATATGCTCAAGTTTCAATGGTATGTTTCACCGTTCTTGAGGCTCTCCACAAGCATTCAGGAGTCAATTCCAAACAGGCTACTTGTATGTTAAACTTGCCTGCGAGATAACAGAGTTCAATGGCGTCCTGTAGATACCTGAAAGTGTGTAAGGAAAGAAAAGAGCACTGAAAACTGTCTACCTCTCTGCTTGATTCACACTATTCTCTCTCTCGCTTACACAAAACTTAAGCTTCTGTTTCTTACTCATGGATGAGAAGAGCTGCTCTGACAAACAGACTCAGGAAAAAAAAAAAAAAAAAAAAACAAAAAAACAAACCAAACACGGAAATGGTCATAAACCACAGGTATAATTAAAACAACCACCACAAACTAAGCTTCTCCAGTTCCCACAATAGCATGCATTTAATAGATTCCAACCTGTTAATGTTTATACTGGCTCAATATTTTAATAGTATTGGTTTTATTTCTCCATCAAGTAGCAATTTCACCCATTACAGTAGAATTAGTTGCCTTATAGTTTATGAGCAGCATTTAAGTAGCGGGGCTTGTTTTTCATGGGATAATCTTCTTGTAAGTGCACACTGGTAATACGCTCTAATGCTCAGCTTTCCTCTTTTTGCATATTGCATATGCTAAACAAGGTTTTTCAGCAATAAAAGAATAACTCACTACATATCACCACAGTCCAAAAGACTGTGTGTAATGGGGTCACACAGAAACATTTCTTTAAGGCTCTGGCCCCTGGTATTTTCTTGAAAAACAGAACACTTGTGTTTGACTAAAGGTATATGAAATAAAACATACAGCATTAAAAATTACTTTTACAGTTATTGCTACCAAATAGATATTCTGCCCACTACAGCGAGTAGGCAGTCATATGAATTATTTTGAAGCTCATCCTTCAATCCATCTTAGTAACGTATTGATTCATAAGACAGGAGGTATCAGCATTCTATGCATGGGAAATAGCCAGATCTTGACAGCTGCTGATTTTTTTTTCCTTCTTCTACACTGCAGAAGTTGTTGTTCTTCCACAGGCCCGAAGATTTTCCACTGGAAAGGAAAACGATGCCAAAGAATGGCAAGACTTCAGAAGAGCTTGCAAATTTAAGGGCATCCAGTTCTGGGTGACTGTCCTCATACAGCTTCGACAGGCCTCACTTTTGGAAGATGCTTAGCTCTTACCTCTTAAAAACACAGTCTCTCAAATGCAAGACATGCAACAGAGATGCATGGCGTCAGGGCATGTTTTTTAAACCACTGCTCCGACTCCTTTGGTTTTATCTTCATAACTACATCTTTAAAAAGCCAGAAATGGTGGGGGGAAAAAAAAACCTGATAAAACATGGGGAGAAAACGACATTTAAGAAAACGGAAAATTTAAGTTTTGGTTCAGATTTTCTGCGGAACATAAACCACTACCACATAAAATTACCTTCTACATGTCAGAAGCAGGGCTTTATATCATGCAAAGAGCTGTTAAAGATGCTGTGCGGAAATACTTCACTGACAGCGATTGTATCTTCATAACCTGCATGTGCCACGTGGTCCTTCAACACTTGACATGACTCCATTGACGGGATTGTTCATGGGAGGATGCAGGAACACAGCTGCATGACTGGAATGAAAGCTAGCAAGGGATAAAAGACAGACCAAAATACAGAACATTTCAATGATCTAGTTTATGCTTTTGTAAGAGTGCAAAACAAGTGTAGCAATCATTTTCAGTTTTGACTTTCGTCCTGTCTTCTATGCAACAGGACAATTGTCAGTAACATTCAATCCCCAAAATGACACAGTGAACGTATATATGACCAGGATACAAGGGAGGAAGCTGGCTGGCTGGATCATTATCTGTTTGGTGAAGGCCTAGTACTGGCAGGGAGAGCAAGGAAAACGCTGATCCATTGCTCCCCAAACGCCCACTAAAAGGAATCCTTAGACTGCACTGTAGACTTAAACAGACTTAATTATGGTATATAAAGATTAATGAACTCCATACTTTGTGTAACATGGAAAGCAAGTACTGGCTTCATGCACAATGAAGCAAATCTAAATAAACAGGGCTCTGCTCTTCCAGAAGGACTCTCAATGCTATGGGATGGGATGCAGCCAGCCCTGGCTGCATCTTAACCCACCTTAGTGGCTGGTTATAACTTGAGCAGCACAATATCCAAGGCAACTAATCCCTAGTGCCAGCTCTTGCGATTTAATTCCAAACCACATTATAGTTTTAGATAAATTCTAGCCTGTGGTTCTCTGCGAACATGCATGGGTCTTATGGAGAGTGAATCAGCACTGAAACAAGCACTGTGCTGGAAATTATTCTGCCCAGTCTGTAACGTAGCTCGTTAAAATCTGCCTCCAGCGAGCAACAGCCCCCTACCACTGCTCTGTTACCCAGGCGGTGTGACTTCCACTTCTGCCCTGCCATTCCCCCTGCCCAGTCAGGCATGGATCTGCCACCACCCATGAAACTTACTGTTACTAGTTTGACAGTGGGGCCCTGGGCAGAACTGTGCACCCACCTCTGATACTGCTCTCCTCCAAGAGCATAGACAGCTGTAGAAAGAGCTGGAGAGCAAGGGTTCCTCATTTGTCTCCTCTTTTCTGCACACTTTCTTCTGCTTCCTATCTGACTAGCACAAAAATTAGAAGCCTAGTTTGTACTGGGCTTCTGTGCCAGCTAGACACCTGCTAATTCCATAATCTCCCTGTTCACAGAAACTTCACTGGAGTTAGAGATACTTTTTTTCTTCCTGAGTGACACCAATCGCAAGTTATGCCACTACTCCCAGAAACGCTAATTAGAGTTCACAGAGGAAGTTCCTATCCCACAACCAACCATTCAGGTGCTTTGCATGTCTTGAAGGAGCAGCTCACAACAGCACTGGATGCAGTCTAACTAACTGGGGTTAAATTCACACCAGCAGGCATAAAGTAGATTCGTTCTTCTAAACATTTCCTTGAGAAGAACGTCAAGTAGAATATTTCTTTACCTGCACAGGGACAACTTCCGTTCTGGCAGCTCTGTAGCATGACCCAGATGAGGATGAGAGAACTGTCTTCTTCCAAGACATGCTGTGTACCTGAACTGCGCATCCCAGATCTTTCGAGTCTACTCAAGACTCCTTAACTAATCTGTTTATCCCAGTAAACACTAGGGATAAAACTTCCTAATCCACACAAAACTGAGAACAAAAAGGTCAAAATCCAGGGTTAAATTCTATCTCCCAAATATTTGAGTCAGAGATCCAATACATCAAAAATTACTTCCAAAGTTTCTTTTGTTTATAAAAATAATAATAACAAAATCTATTAAGCCATTAGCCAGTCAAAACTTTATTCTCCTCATATATGGTAGATTTACAGTAATGGCACATGTAGGCAATGCACTTGGCACAATTCATTACTGGTCTTACGCTTCCACATCTGCTCAGCTGCTGTCTGGTGCCTGCTGTTTACAGTGGAAATCCATGATACACCTCACAACTGGCAGCATTCTGGCAGGCACCATACATACTTGGCACAGTCTGGAGCTCCTCCCATCAGCTGGGGTCTCATGCTTTCCTTCATCTTTATTTACACACGTATATGGATCAGCTCTGTTCAGATGTGGCTTTAGGTTGCACAGATGAAAAGTAGTTGTACGCATGCATGTTTGTATTTATAATACACATCTATTTAAGTCACACAAAAATCCTGCATAAAGTCTTTTTTCTTATGCAGAAGGGTGTCTAAATAACAGCCATATAAATGTCTATTTAAGTAAACACTGAGATACCAAAATCACTACCAAGCAAAGTACCCCTTCAAACAGTGACAAAACTCCCCTTGATTTCAATGGAAGAAGCTCTGACATCTAAAGAGCCACTGTCTGGCAAATATGCTGTTTTGTTAATATTTTATAATTAAAAAAAAAGATAATACCAAAAGAGCAATTAAACCCTATCACAGGCTCTTCTCTACTTTGCTTATTATTCCCTATTCTATTCTGAGACCTGTCAAGAAAAAAAAAGTTTTTAAAGCCAGTAGCCATATGTTGACTGTTGTCCCACTTTTACCAAAGGCAAATACAGATTTGTTTGAAAATTTACTTAAAAAATGCTCCCAGGTTAAGACCTTGTATGCCAAGTTTCAGCCCAGAGCGAATTTTTATGGCCGAGTTATAAACCCTTGAAAATAGGAAACTAATACTGCAAGGATTTAAAATAATAGAAAATGTTTCACATAATATAAATCTATAAGCAGAGTATTATATTTAAGTCTTAATATCTACATAGTTGGATTATCTTATATCTTGACAATCATACTAAGTAATCTTGCCTCCTTTCCCCCTCCTTTGATTTAGTGTTTCATTCTTATGCATTAACAATGCTCTGGGCCATAAAATACTGTATTAATATTAGTTTGTCACAGTAGACTAAATTTAGAACAACTCATTAATATGGGAGAGTAAAAGGCATTCTGCCAGGAGTGTGAGTGACTCTATAAGCTCTTAAGGCTATAAGTTATGCAGATATGCCACTTGAACTAGAGAGCTAGCAATTCTTTCTGTTACTAATAAGAGATTCTATTAGTTGAAGCCAATTCTGTTTCTAATTAAGAAATGTGGAAAAAGGCAATTTTACCATTGGATGTATCTCTGATGTGTAGCTGGAATAAGCCATATACCATCTTTCTCTGCTTTCTGCTCAGATAGGATTAGTGGCACATGCACAGAATGAATTTTCCCCTGCAGTATACAGGAAAAAACAACTCCACTACAGTATTTTCTTTGGTACAATCATAATCTGTGTATCCAGAAGAAAGTTCAGCAATCAGGGCCATTTCAAAACAAATCTCATAATGTTTAGAATTGCCCCAGTGAAGAAAGTTTTCATTTTTCACAAATACAGTCTTTCATTCGTGTAGTTTCATGCCAGTAATGCCTTCTCAAAGGTTGTCAAATATTAATTTTTTTAAATTTAGTCCCTTGCTAAGCTACAAATATTCATGTTTAACACCAAGTAGCAGTTCAGGGGCTGACAACAGTATGTACCTTTTGAATGATGCATAGAAAGCAGCAGTTAGCACAAAGACAAAGCCACCAGATTGGTCTCAGGGAAACCCAGTGTCTGAATTTTTCATGATTCCTCCAGCACTTAAAGAATAAGAAACTGGCTACTACTGTTGGGAGATCAGCATTGTGAAGGTCAGAGCCCAAAAACATGCAAGTGAATCAGGTTTTGCCTGGGGAAAGTGAAAAGGGATTTAAGCTGCTTAAGAGAATTATAAAGATTTTTTTAATGTATTTTACAAACACTATAGTAGCTAAACAATAGCTATAAAAATGGGGAGAGAATCACATCCACCTACTATTCATTGCCTGCAAGTCTCAAAAGACAGAGAAAATACCTTTTCTTTATGCCTGAACTTCCAGAGATCATTCTTTTTCTGATAGACTTCCCATTACCTTTGTTTCGCTTTTTAAGAACTGCAACACTTCAGAAGAAAATTGATAAATGGGAAGTGTAAAATAAATTCAGTATTTTTTCTGTGCTTACAAAAATGGAAATGCAGTAAAGTGATGTCTTAATTACTCCACAGCCCAGTGGCTCCTGTATGTGTTTATTTTCCATAGCAGACAAACTTTACTTGATCTCATAATTATTTCTAGAAAGGATAAATTGATTCCGGGGGCAGGGCGGGGGGGGAGGGGGGAGAGAAAAGTAACAGAAACTGCTTAGAAAAACATTACACTGTTTAAGCAACTGATGGCTTCACCTGTCATCATCTAGTTAAGCTCTTAATGAGTTATTTTCTATTCTTGGTCACATCTGATTTTTTTTTAATATAAGTCCCTTTGAACAGCTGGGAGTTACAGCATCCTTTGATCACAGCATTCTGAATTTTCAGTCAAAATGAGGACATTTTTGTCCTTACCTGGGCTATTTTTGCGAGTCTATTTCTTCAAGTATGTTTTTGGGCATTACTTTGCAGGCATACAAGGAAGCTGAACAATTAATGTATACATTTTTACATAAATGTTTATAAATTTCGTAAAGGGAGAAAGCTTTGCCACCAGAAACCTCAGCTCTTTTGAAGGCAGTTTTCTAATGATGACCCTTGGCATGCTAGCCCACATGGGATTCCTCTGAGAAGAGTCTGATGAAAATTAGTCTATTCTCATTTCAAACAGAATTTTGCTGAAGTCCTGATCAGAGCATCAGCATGGAGTCCAGGGAGACAACACACGCTACTTGATTCACTCCACAGCCTCCCTCTCCTGGTAATTGTTGCAGGAACACATAGTGACAAGACTATAGGATGTGAGGGGTCTGGATGTACTCAGGCTGTTACTCTCTGTTTAAAGATTTAAACCATCAGGGTATGATAAGGCTTTTTGATGTTCATTGAACATGGAGCTTGGGTACAGAAGAAGGGGAAAGGGCTTCACCGGAAGGCAATCATCTTTCAGAGCCACAGTAAGACGGAGAGAGGTGGGAAAATCTCAGTCTCAGCATAGACATGGAACAAAGGGAGATGAAAGGGCTAGGGTGAAGAAGGGGCCAGATCTGGCTGTGAGGCAGAACTTGCACTAAAAGATAGTTCGATGCCTTAAAACGCAGAAAAAACATTTAGTGTTCTTGCTCCATTAACATACACTTTTGGCTAAAATTTAACTATTCTGCACATTTTTTACAGTTTGTGTTGACACTGGGTTTAAACAATGCCTCTGGCTTATTTTGAAATTATTTAATGAATGTACTTTGTCAGCTGAACATCATTTCCTAATTATACAGAAAAAGTATTAAATGATAAGCTATTTTAAAGAGTAGATACAATCTTTTCTTTCCTAAGGGACAAACCGAAACCCGGCTGGTGCCGTACATCACGGTACAACGTGGGTGATGTTGCAGGGTGGAGGTGGAGGGGGGAAGGGAGGAAGGAGGTGCACAAAATTTCCCTTCCCTTGAAAAAGCACAATCTATAGCTAGGTGTCTTAGACAAACATAAAGAGATATTACCATCACCAGGTAAGGCTGATGTGCCACCGTTTCATAACCCAGAAGAGAATGACTATTTTGAAGGATAATTAAGGGCCTAATCCTGCACAATGAATGGCGATGAGCACTTCTGACTCTCATTAGCTCTAAACTGAGATAAGAGGAATCAGTGGGTCACAGGATCAGGCTCTAAAATGAAAGAGAGATTTGAAGGAGTCGTCCGCACGATTTCATACACTAGGAGGAGGAGAAAGGCGGTTTGATCTGAGCATCACTTCTATGCTCTGGGAGTTTCACAGCACCGCCACTGTACAGCACTGTAATTTTGTAGGTCCAATAGGCATTTGCCAGCATTAGCTGCTCTGAAATGAGAGAAGGTAAAGGATTCACACAGAAAGCTGAGTGTTAAGCTGATCAAAGTTAGAGTTACAGGGATTTACATGCACCTTTCTAGCTAAGAAACACTGTCTGCTTTTTTATACTAATCTCAGTGGGCCAAATTTATCCTGATGTAACTCAAAGCATATCAGAAGAATTACTGCAGAGATAAAGTGGACCTGGTCTCCCTCTGATGTTATTTATAATCTGTATGTTTTGCTCTGTAACAGCATCTATAGTTAGAGGGTTACCTGACTGCAGTCACTTATAAGGGTGCAAAAGCATATTGACTTTAGCAAAGTTAATTCTGAGTTTGATGAAGGAGATTCACATCAAAGCAGTTAACAAGGGCTATTCCTAAAAATCATTCCAATATATTCACTCATGTTCTTAACTTGGCATTAAGAGTGTATTAATACTCACGTTAGGCTGTGCATTCCCCTTCAAATCTGAAGTCTGACAACCTTTTCCTAACAGCTAAATGCCTTACGTGCATCTGTGGTGAAACAACTCGGTCCTGCAGTATGCACTGTCAACAATTTGCTTCTGTGAAAGTGCTTAGCGTGCATATTTGGGATCCAAGGCTGGCTTTTAATCCAAGGTTGGCATTTAAGAGATTTACATGCTTAAGTCCTACTGGAAGTCAATAAGACTTGTCTTCCTAAATCACTCAGGTTTTCTGAGTGTTAGATCCTCTTGCGTTTCAACAAGAGTTGGCTGCCTCCCAGCTAAGGCTTTGAAGGATCCAGCCAACAAAACAATGCTGCCACAAAACACAAACAATCGACACAAGTTCTTTAAACGGAGGCTTTCTGTGATCAGCCTACTTAGAAAATGGCAAGATCTGTAAAAAGTGACTGCCCTCTGTCACGGACCCTCTCCAGATTTCCTGTAAGGAAAGGGATGTTCTAGTTCATGCACAGATGCCCCATGTGACAGCCCAGATAAGCCCCACTTTATTGGCCACTGTATTGCCTAACTTCCACTCAGAAAGGAATGGGACTTTCCTTGCTGCTGCCATCCAGGGAAGCACGTGGCCAAACTTGGCCATCATCTTTGCTATGATTTGGTATGAAAATTTTGCTTCTTTCTGAGAAAGAAAGGAATTATATTCATCATCTGTCATTATTTTGAACAGCAAGCTTACATACCTTGCAGGAAGATACAGATAAGACCAGAAGATGCTGCTATGCCATCCAAGTCTCTGTAGGCATATTTGATGTGGTGTTTACGTAACAGCGGTTACAGGAAACAGAAGTTGAAGAACAGTATTATTTTTTTTAAAATGGAAAATGTATTCCCTTTCTCTCATTTCCTTTAGTTGCTGCCACACAACATATTCATCTGCAGCCATCAAAGAAATTATGCATGGAGCGGTAGCTCACCCAACCCCCTGTGGCTTCAACCGACACTTTAGAAGCTAGGATCCGAAACGCAGTCCCAGACCATGGATGTCCTAGTTTTTCCATATAGCACTCCTTCCTCTGACAAGTTAAAAATGCGACTTTGTACAAACTGACAACCAACAGCACTGAAAAGGGCCAAAGTTTGCATGATTCATTGCAGTCACCACAGGTACAAGATTTATAGGAACCACAAAAGCCACAGTGGGATTGACAACTTCAGCCCGTGGCTGGAGGAAGCAAGTTCTGGAAACACAAATTCAACCTGATTGCTTGTGACACAGTCAGTTGTGGAATAAGTGCTCTAATAGACACATACTGCAACAAGAACAAAAATTACACCAGTTGCTTTGATGTTATTACACTTCCGGGTCCTCTCACAAAAACCTTCCCCAGAAAAATCAATAAAGCAGATTGTGCCCAGCAGTCACCCATTACAGAATTAAATCCATATGCCAACACAAAACAATGAAGAAAACAAAACTAACAAGGGATCCATTTGGCTTTGTTTGACTTTGCCTGCCAGAGAATGAGAATGCAAGGCTGGGTGTAATTTAATGCAAACCTTGGCCTATCCTGGTCATGCATATGACTGACCCTCAGGGCAAGACCATCAATTTTCTATTAAAGATCAGAGAGTTGACATATCAAAGTCAACATCTAGCTGAATAACTGCAGTAACTTGATAATAATTCTTTTGTGGATTTCAGAGTGGCTTTTCGGTAAAGTATCAGAAAGGTAGCAGTTTTCAATCCTGACCCAACAAGATCTGAATATGAAATAAAGGATTTGAGCTTGATCTCCCCATGATGTGAGGATGAATGTTCTAGTAAATGTTAACTTAGTGCTCTGAATAGCTCAGTAATAGATGGGTTTAGGCAGTAATAGGTTTAAAATGTCAACTTATTGAATAATAATTTCATGTTGTACAAATACTACGTGTAAGAATGGATTTGTTTTGCAAATTTTGAAATAAATGAACGGATTTTGTGATGTCCTTCACTGTTCTGGTCAGAATGTTATACAGGAACAGAAACAAGTTTTGCTTCAATAATATCCTCATCGTTTCCCTGCATTATTCTGAGTAGGTGTTACAATTCATGAGTCTTGTTTACTCCTTACCCTTAAGTAGCTTGATGTATGTTTTGGCCCCTAGGACAAGAATGACAATTACTCATTATGCAAGTAAATAATAAGGTAGAAAAAAGAAACCTTACTAGATTTTTCTTAAGATTGTTGCCGCTCCCACTGAGGAGGGCAGTGTTGAAACTTACCATTCCATCACTTACATCCAAATAATTTCTACTGAATTCTTACTGAAGCAAGATCCAACCCAATAATCACATTCTGAAGCAATGACAATCCAACGCTGCCTGACTGCTAACACGTGGATGGAAGCATTCGAGCTGGTCCCTTTTTCACACCACACTATTTCAGCCATTGCCTCCTGTCTGGGCACTGACGTTAAGCAACCTGTGGAGTATTGCTAGC
The DNA here is from genome assembly GCA_013400055.1 of Nycticryphes semicollaris. NCBI lineage: Eukaryota > Metazoa > Chordata > Aves > Charadriiformes > Rostratulidae > Nycticryphes > Nycticryphes semicollaris. The sequence goes on from VXBJ01000041.1 coordinate 866,095, forward strand.
ACGCTCAGGAAGACGATGCCAAGCAATTGACCATATGGCAGTTTGGATCATAAAGGCATTCTGGCTGCCTTTTTATTTTTTAGTTATGTTTTTCTTTATTTATTCTCAGTTTGCTTCAATCCAAACCTTGCACTGAACTGCCACCTATGTACATTTGCACACTTAAGTAAGAAATTCTCATTTGAGCTTACACAAATTTTAATCCACTACACTTAAACTGATACCAAAATTACCTGTGGTTGAATCCTAGCACTTTCATTTTTCTGACTGACCATGAACTCATTAGTTGATCATTAACTCATTGATTGAGAAGCAAAAATATGAACTGAGACAAAACTGTTCAGAAACTCATTTTTTATGAATCAGGAAGAGATGGGATAATGAGGAGGGTTAGCTAAGCTTAGTTATCCTGTGTGCTTCCTCTTGATGAGCGCCAATATCTGTGTGGCTCATTTGCCAGCTAGAAGCCATGCAGCTTGAAGCTCTTCCAGACCTTCTGGAGGACTTGCGGTTGCACCGGCTGTACTCAATTATTCCATGTCCTATTTTACACAAATAGCTTCTTGTAATTCAGATGCATTTAAGTCTCATAAAGAAGCACAGGCCTTCACAGCATTGGGTAAATAACCTTGTCCCAATTTCAGATAGTGAACCAGACTACAGACAGTCAAGTGATTAGGACACACTTCTGTTAAGCACGATGCTGTTCTTTACTTCTTGACCACAAACTGTTGAGTAGCATGGCCTCAAGGTTAAATAAGGTTTACATTTTAGCCCAGAATAAGCTGTAGTCGTGGGCAAAGTGGTTTTACCTAAATCATCCTACACTGAGAGAAAGAACCGAGAGCCTAAATTCCAGAGGAGATGTGTCCCAGCCACTCCTCTATGGAAGTGGTAGCTTGAAAGGTGGATTCTGCTGAGAAACATAAAGCTTGGGAGCATCCAGCCATTTCTATGGGAACTGGCTGTGACACCATAAAACAAAGGGTGATGATTTCTGTACGAGATTAGGCACAAAGACAAGGAGGGAGGCTGGGCTGTGGAGCAGTTCTTCACTCATGCGAATATCTTAGAGAACAATATAGGGATTACAGGAAATCACAAGCCAAGTAAACTGCTTTTTGGATAAGTATTTTCCGCTTACAAGGCTGCCCCAAGGCAAAAGTTGCTCTTTAAACAGAATTTGATTTTAAGGGCAAATTTACAATTATAATTAGTTGCAATGAGCAGCCAAACCCAGAGGGAGGGCTGTGTTCAGGTCCTAAGTACAGTTCTTCATGGTCTGGCAGCACGTTCACAAGCCCTCGCTTTGTTGCCTGCCCCCAGACAGCTTGTGGGTCGTGCTGACAGAGGGACTCCTGAACTCCTGAAGGAAAAGTGAGTGGAGCTGGGAACACTGGTTGGAAATGAGTATGTAAAGAAATAAATGAAGGAATTTAAAGCTGATCAAAGCAGGGACCAAGCTCTCAAAGAAAGCAGCTGCATAGGGTAACTTGAAAAACTACCAGGCAGAACGCCCAATCCTTGCTTCATCTTTGCCTTAAGTTTCCTTAAGTCAATCAATACATATAGTATTTCAAACTGGAGGGAAAAAGGAGGCGGGGGAGGAACCAAACAAACAACCCACAACTAAAAACCCAAACAATAAAATACAATAAAGCAGCCTCATAAAGAGACTCACAGAGGGGTCAATTCTGAGAAGAAACAAAATTTCAGCCCAAGATGTGCCACATCTTAAATTATGACCTTGCAGAGAACAACAAGATTATATGGGAGCCCAATAAGTATCTTCAGGAAAGAGTGGGAAGAAGCTTAAATAATTAGTTCCACTGGCACTGGGAGCTTCAGCACCAGAAGTCAAGGAAGATAGAGTCATTCCCACAAGCAGGCTTTTTGCTTGGTTGTTACTCTGGTATCACCATTTTCCAAAACATTGTAGCTTGTTTCTTTTTCTTGGTTACATTAAATGCTAAAACATGAGACAGTAAAAACAGAGCTTCCTTCCTGTAAGCGATACGTTGGACTCTTAGTTCAGGACTGTGGCAAGATAATATGGTAAACTGAACAGTTTGACCCTACTCTGTAAGTTGGTTGAGAGCTTGAAGTGTTCAAATGGCAAGAACGCGAACCTCTACAACAGTTTGTATCACACCAACAGCATGTTATATTTAGATTAGAAGACATTAAATCTGAATCCAGTCACCGTAACAACCAAAATCTCTGATGGTGTACAGTAAACAGGAATGGAGACAAGCAAGTCAAAATTCTCTGTGCTAGCAGCGCTGAAGACCCCTCATCCCACTGACTTTATTACCTTTTACGAACACAAGTGGTCTTAAAGTTTATCTGAAATGCTTGTATATACACAGAAGTTCAAAAGTAGACCTTAAAAGAAAAAAAAAGAAAGGAAAATTCAGCTCTCTTGCAGAACGCAGGAGCAAAGATCTTTCTCAAAATCCATGCCTCCCTAATTTGAACAGAAACTGTGATGGTCACAACTTTCTTTGTAGTTTCCACTTGGAAACATGGAAGCATTAATAAAATCTCTCCTAACAGCACCATGAGTGAAACCTTTTTCTCCAGACTCCACACCTGCTCTAAGAGAGTAGTCTGGCCAGGGTTCACAATTTGGCTTCCTAAAGTCATCACCATCCTCCATGTAAAAAACGTAACTTACAAGAGCACACATCTCCCCTGAGGAGAGCAGCCTGCAGGTAATGCGGGTACTGCCTGCATATTAGGATGAACGCTTCCTCCCTCACTCTGCAACAAGAAATCCAATGGTTCAGATCTTCCACAAAAAAAAAAAGAGCTAAGCTGATATTATTGGTGGAAATAAAGTAGAAGTTTCTCCCTCTTTCCTGAAACCTGTGAAAGCCAAGCTTCTAGACAGACAGTATGACAGATGCTATAGTCAGGCTAGTAGAAATACAAGCTGAATAACTTAACTTGGAGCAGCTGGTGGGTGAACCTCGGGGCAGGAGTGATAAACAAACAGATACTATCTGGCGTGGTCACATTAACCTCTGAAAAACCCTAACAGGCTTCAAACTTGGAAAGAACTCGTGATCCAGACAGTGTTTTCTGAGAGCCCAAGCAAAGGGAAAAAGCATAGTTAACTGAAGTGTAAAGACTAAAAGATCTGAAGGTGAAAGTAGGCAGGAAGCAGGTATCTGGGTGCTAACGGTACATCCCAAGTGCTTTGCTTTCTCTGAAGTCAAAGACTGCTCTGGAATCAACACTAGAACTTGCACCATCTACAGAAGAGGTGATTCTTAAGGTATGATGCAGTATCATTACCCAAAAATCAATACTGCTCTAACAATTATCAGCCAAATTTAGGAAAACCTATCCCTCCACTGACAAAAGCATCTGGATTGTAGGATCTGCCTTGGAATACAACCTTTCATATGACAATCCAGCCAGTGTACAAAAAATATAGACTCTAGAAGGAGGAATGAAATCTAGTTCACATCATCATCAAGTCATGGCATTAGCTCCACAATGAAATAGTTTTGCTTTTTCCCCCCAGAGTTTTTATTTCTTTCATGTTAATATGCGGTCTTTCTTGATAGCAAACATTCAAATTTTCCAAAGACTAAAAAGGACACCCACCACATCAGAAGATTCAAACCAAAACATTTTTAAAAAACAGAGAAAAAGCTATGTATGACAACCAAACCCAGAAGCTCAGTGATGCAGACAGCATTCTCTGAGAACGCAGAATTTAGGACATGAAACCTTCCCTGGCCACGTCCTCCAACCTCCACAAGCACATCTGTTTTGTACAGAGCAGCCTCCCACTTGAAGGTCTGCTGTGAACACCACAGGGAGGCCTTTGAATACTAATATTACATATGCAAGTCTCATCCTTTGGCAGAATCTATCCTTTCTTTTTTCCCCACTCTTGAAAATCAAGCTTATGTCAAGGGGACAAGGCCTGCGGTGTCATCTTTCTCCTCTCTGCCTATCGTATGCCGAGCCTGGGGTAGCGCTGGAGAGTCAAGGATTTGCCCTTACAATGAGAAGCACGGTAACTGCTATAAGGCTAGCCCCAAGGATGCATGTGTGTTGTCACGAGTGCAAGCTTGGGCACACGTGCCTGGGCTGTAGGTCAGCAAAGCTACAAAGCTTTTTTAGCCTGTTTCCTTAGACAAGCCACAGACAATAAACAGCATCCTTGACGCTATATGAAAAGCATGTGTTTTTCCTACCAAGTAATGCAGAATTGATAGAGGAACACTATACACAGCTGCAAAAGAGCATTCTAGATACAGAGGAACATAAATTGCACAGCTGAAATCATCAAGCCATATTTTTAGCTGCAAACTTGTTAAAACCCACATTCATTTGCCTCCACCAAAATATTTCATTCTCTTTGATTAACAAATCTTTCTTAAATGAGTTTCAGTCCTATCCAAATGTAAAATGGATGTGTGTTTTTTAAAGCACTGAAACTGATTTGCATTTCAGCACATCAATGTATCTATAGGACAACTTTAATAAAAAGGCTCAGCTCTTCCAGATCATTTGGTCTCTGCGTTGGTTTTGCTGGTGCATATAAAGTTATCTTAAAAACTGAAGGCAAACCAGGGATCCATAGGTAATCTAAGCAGCACAACATTCATGCTTGTTTATATCAGTATTTTCAGCTAGTACATATCCATGATTTATTTGCAAACAAATTAATTAATGTTTCAGCAGCTGTTTCCAGCCGGTCTGTGATCTAGTTTAAACAGAGATGACACTTTTTTTATTCCACCGGGGCAATTTCAAGTACTCATAGATTATATTCTTACTATCACTCCAAATGATAAAAGAGTAGCGAATCCTGAAACAGCATAGCTGACTTTATAAGATCAGTGTGCTTCCACATACCCAGTTATTCCCTAATGCCATCTTCCCTGTGTTATCTTTTAATTAAGGCGGCATAATGCCAGTTTATAAACAAATCTCTAAGTAAGATCAAAAACTGACATATTTTAAATGTTTTTCATTCTCTAGTTTGTGGTCTCCCGGGGGTGTTATTCTAAAATGTACATCTCTGTATGAAATGACTTTTTTATCGCATTGTGTATAATGAAAAGAAATGTTTGAATATTGTTCTGTAACCTGACAACGAACAAACAAATGGAAGAACAAATGCTGGGTAGCGTAAAAGATAAGCATAGTATACAGTAGGTAGATCACTGCAGAAAACATTACTATACTTTGTGATTTTTATTTCTCTTGTTAAAAAAAAAAAAAAAAGAGACTACAAGACAAAATCCCCAAAGCCTCACTAAATTTCCTCCTCCTTTGAACAGACTACACAGATTTTGTTGACTAATTGAGATCAATCCCAGTTGTAAATCGCCTTGCTATCCTACAGCTTTAATTAAGCTACCAGAGGGAGTTGTTTATCAATTAACACTTGTTACAAATTATTAGTAATTATATGGACTTTGTGTGTATACTTTAGCCAGTAAAGACTAAGCCATTCTTCCCCACGACAGAAATTCATTCAGATATAGTGTATAATATTTTTCTTACAAAAAACCCCAATCAGCACAAAACAATTTGGAAATTAGATTGGGGTAGGAAGACCTAAAGTAATCCATGGTATTACTTTTAACTAAATGCAACAAATTTTTACAATATCTTGTGCGTAAATGCAGGCAATTACACAAAGCGAACAAAGTTAGTCAAACTTTTTAAACAATGGTAGCCTACTTTAATGGGTTGCATGCGTCCCCTTTTTGAGTAACAAATATCTTAAATAAGGAACATTAGGTAGAAGTTGATAATGTATTCAAACATTAAAGCTACCTATTGCTCTGTGCACTACATTCTGTGATAATTTTAATTGGCTTAATTGAGATGCACAAGTCTGATTAATGTTTAATTCCTTTATATTAAAAAAAAAAAGAGAGAGTCAAGTAGTTCGACATTTCTTCAATTATGTTAGATCTTTCTAGACTTCAAAGGAATGTTACAGTAGACAGCCAGATACTGGATGAACTGATTAAAGAATAAAGACTGCTCATTATAATCTAAAAGTACAAAATTGGTTTGTGTAGCCTTTGAAAGTTGAAATTAAGAGCTGTTGAGCTAAAACTCAAGCTACAGTAATTAACCCAATTTATAGCCATCTTCACTTACCTGGTTGACTAAGATTAGTCATTTGAAATGATCCACTAGATTCACTGTCTCATTTATAATTCATTGTTTGGCCAATGAGATGCAGTTTCACCCTACTGAAACCTTCACATAGGAGTGAAAGATTTATTGCCTCTACTTAATTTGCTTTTAATTACTTAGGATAGAACTTCCCTCATTCGCATTGAATAGAGAGCCTGTTCAAAATCTGATGCTTCTTTATTTTTCTCCCCTCCATTTTTTGACTATGTAAGTAGTAAGAAGTGGAAGATTTACAAAATCTTTTGGAATAACACAAAAGTTGCAGTACATTACCCTAAATGTTATATCAGTACCACAATTGGTCTTTGCTAATACAGTTTACAGTCAAGCTGAAAGGACCAGTCTGTTCCTGTAGGCTGTGTGGATAAAACAAAACTCCTGGGCATGGAAGGGCTAACTGTACTTCTACTGTAATATTAAAGAAGGGGCGGCGAAGTTCCTTTCTTTAAGGCTAGCTTATATTGACAGGAGTTTTAAAGTTTGTCTCTATTAGCAATAAACACTGAGTCAATTGGTTTTAAACAAGTCTTTGTTTTGGTTTGGTTTTTTACTAGAAAAACAACTTGAAAAGCAAAGGCACTGCACTTGATTGAAGGCAGACTCAATTATGTCTCATTTATTATCTGCAATGCTTCATAAAGAGAAAGAGAAGAAAATAATCATTAACACATTTTATAATAATGAATGGACTTATGAATAGAACTATGCTGCTAAATTATTCACAGAAAGTAGACTACGAGCACATAAAAAAAAAGTCAGAAAAGCCAATAGGTAGCCTTTTTGCCACATGAAATCAACTGTGTTACAGACTGCATTTGATAACCATGGTAATGACTTGATCAAGACTGTTCTACAGCTGGGTTTACATGGGAGACCTACACCCAGCAAGAGGCACGTGAGCTAAATGAAAACACTCCCCTAACTAACCAGCTTAAAGGTCTGTAAAACCAAAAACAGTAGAAAAGAAGGTTTTCAAATTGAAGCAGTGCAGCGGCCAACAGCCTTTGTATACAATATTTTATGACAATACCTGTTAAATGTAACTGAACAGTTATCAGCACTTGATAGGTTCTCATCTGACAAGAACTCTCAGACTTTTATGTACTGGAGCAAAGATAATTTTCATATTCATATGCCCAGCTGTTTGTGACATCTTACTAGTACCTTATTATACTGTTCAATTGCAAAGAAACACTGACTTGTAATTACCTGTTCACCACAGGCAAAAGGGATTTTGCTACTTTATTATGCTATTGCTTGCATATTGAAGTGTTCTTTTTCTGTAAAACTATGAAGCTCCTTTCTCCAGACTATCAGATTCAGAGGTGATTAAGAAAAATTAAATGTAAACAATTACAGCATCAGACCTGCAACCATCTATCCTGCTATGACAATACTTAACTGAATTTGTACAGGAATACAAGTGCCAGCTAATATAACCCTTAAGAAGATGACCACCTTCATTTCTGGAGGAAAATGAATCAGTACTGAGGCAGACTGACAGCCCCAAATTTCAACTACTGCAAAAAAAAATAAAAAATTACTACAGGACATGATTACTTAAATAAGGCCATCTCTACACCAGAGCTAGAAGGAACTGTTTTTGACAGACCAATTACTTCAGATAAGTTTCCTGTAACCTCTGGGAAAAAAAAANGCCGCCACCAAACCAACAAAACACAACAAAAAACAGATGGAAAATTACTAGAAACTCATCTTGTCTGTATCAATCTATGGCAGCACTGAACAAGGAAAACTCTACATTCAGGAACTCCCTGCTCCTGCTGGAATACCGCTGCACACCGCTTGAATCTTTTGTCTGACAGCCACCCATTCGAGTTTCCACCACCTGTCACAGCAGTAGCAGATGCCACCTAACATACAATTCCACAGTCCAGTGCTATGACCACATCCACTTTTTCTGGTATCAGAGGAAACATGCTCATTTTTTCCATTTTTAGAGTTCTTCTCACAAGCTGGGAGATTTCCTGCCCTTTTCAATAACATGGCTATTTCACCCCCTTGCTAGGAAGGCTATCCCCAAGCTCCCAGTATCGACCGACACTTTACAGATATAAAAGTAGTACACGAAGACTTCTCTTAGACAATTATGCTTTAACCCTGCACTGTGTGGTCCTAGAAACGGAAGGCAGGAATGCTCTGAAAACCTTTTCCATAGTACTCTTTCTGGATATGCAAGGAAAAGATTCTTGTGTACATCTTAATGAGGTGTTCCTATGGCATTAATAGTATCTTATTAAATTACACAATGATGGCAGGGTTTATAGTTTTTGCATAATACGCCAGATAGAAAGTGAGAGTTACCAAATTACAGTAATCCACATTATTGCCCCATCAGCATCCTCCGCTGGCCAGTCTCTCCTTCCCTTTATGTAAGGACCCCCATCAGGTTGTCACCCTGACACCTTGCTTTAGATCTTATAGATTAAGCAGACCAAAGGGAGCAATATTCATATGAGATGCTTCTCTGTCCCAGGGGACAGTGAAAGAAGTCTCAGTTAATCCAGAGAAGGCCATCATCTTTCTGCGACAACGCTACAACTTGCTTTTCTTAAAATGAAATTTCTCATGATGTCTTTTGGACATAAAGCAGAACATAAAGATATAAAGGATATTTGCCAAATGCAATTAAATAAAACGTTTTAACATTCCTATTTCTAAATCCTGACTGTCAGAGAGACCAGACTGTAGAGAGACCTCATCTGTCATCTGCCCTAGAGGCAGCTATGTTTTACTGAAGGGTGATACCCAATACAATATTTTTTGAAGCATCCCTTCGAATGTAAGATACTATTTAATAAGCTCATCAGCATCTACCTGTGCTTTGTCACTACCTGATCTGCCAAATTACACGTTGCAAGAACGAAAGGTGCAGGCAAACATAAAGTACCTTCCCACCTATCTGTATGTTGGGTAGATAATGGGAAGTGCTTGCAGCCATAGGAACGCTCACGTGGATACGTGGTAGAGAAGAAGCAGCCCAGGTTACAAGTTCTGCACTCATCCACCTGCGGCAGAGAGCTCTAGCAGATTTCACATCTAATTGTGAAGTTTCCTTATCTGCTCAAAAATGTTCCTAAACTACACAGCACCTTTGAATTTTCATCGTTGGCTGAATCTGACAAAACTCTTGGTATCATACCTTCCTCTCACTCATCTTGAGCAGATCTTGTTAGTGCAGATTAGAACTTGTTAAAGATTAATTCTTAAAGTATCCTCAAGCTTTCTTTTCCAACAAAGGAAACATCAATTATAGGCTCACACATAAACTTTGCCCCTATCTTGAATACTTGCTGCCCTTTATAAATCTTAGATTTCTTCCCCTTGTGTGTGTTCAAAGGAGAGATTTTATTGCCTCCAGGGGTTGTTAAACTGATTGCAATACCACGTATTTAGAGCAGTTCAGTGGGAATTAAGCTGGTTCAATGCTGTCAGACCTAGAATATAGCTGTCAAATAGCATTACAAGTAAAACACCCTTGATAAGAAATAATGACCAAATGTCAATCTGTTTTTTACCAGCAGCACTACAGACTTAGCTTGCCAATGAAAAATGCAATATTTTGCACATTATAGTAGCTATGCTCGTGTGATGCTTCACAGTAAAGGGTGTTTCAGTCTTTCATTTCAGCTTATTTTTAGATGATACAATTTGATCACAAAAATGTGTCTCAGCCCTACCTTGGATTCAAAGCAGCAATGCTTAGTCTTGCTTTAATTTCCTCTCTCTCTTATGTAAAACAAAACAAAAAACCCCAAAACCAACACACGCATTAAAAATTCATTGATTGTTATTTCCTAAATGTTAACAATGTAGAAATTAAAATGGCCAATTTGGCTTAGAGCTGCTTTATGCTGTTACAGTTTCAGATATCCATAACTTCACATTACAATGAAACTCATTAGGTACTGTTATTTTTCTGATTTATCGATTTTGTTTTTTAATAACTGCATTATGTACAAAATTACTTAATTTCTTAGCATTTCTTGTATAAGTGACAAATATTTGGATCTGCAAAAGGAGTTAACATGCAACAGATATTTTAATACTTAAATACTCGCTATTCCTATTCCAACATTTAAATACCTACTACTCTAACACTTAAATCATCAGATGACAGTACAGCATTCTCAAATGTGTATTTATTTTTGATAATGCTAAAATCTTATATGAAATTGGCACCATAAATAAACAATGAGACTTTAAAACCTAAAGTAAAAATTTTACCTAGACAACTTAAGACTCATTCATCCAGATGTGATGGGGTTCAGAGTAACATGCCAGATAAAGCAGGACATACTTCTAAGTACCTGCAATAATTTAGGGTCATAGTTTCAGACAGATTAGGCGTTTCAAGATTTTGTCTGGGAGAGATGCAAGAGGACTAATATACAAAGGAGAGATAATGAAAATCTAATGTAATGAATGAACAAATTGCAAGAGGGACAACAAAACACAATCCAAATGCTAAAGCACAATACGACTAACACAGTGGAAGCCAAAATGTGCTTTCCATGGTATTCAAAAAGGGCACCTGTTGACAACAGTGAACACCCCAGTACATATGAGATAAAATTAATGCAATACATTTAAAACAGTGTTAGTACCTTGATAGAAACCTACAAAAATAACAAAAAAATATTAAAAATTAAAAGGAATCATAATATGGTCACCCTTTAAACATGCAACATATTTTCCATCTCTGAAATAAGCAAAGGACAGGCAGCATCTTTGTGTTTACTACCTTCAAACCTAACCATGGTATTTTCATTTTGTGTAAACTTTCTCCCCACATTAATCCATTGTGAACAAAGAAGCCAAATTAATAGTTACCTGAGATGTAAGTGAAAGAAACCTGCACCTAGCTGAAAGGGTGAATTTCAAGCATTTATATAGAGGGCTGAGAGGACAAGACAAGGAACTACCCCTAATCTGACAGCTTCGATCAGGCTGTAGAAAATCTCAATGTTTCAGAGATGGAGAGCCACTACAAGCATTCACATTCCTACACAATTTCCTGTCTTCAGTGAATCTACACGATATGATAATTAACTCTGAAAATGGTCGAGAACATTTAAATAGAGGTTTGGGGGTTTGTTTTGGTTTTTTTTCATAGATATGTTTCAGTAGAGAACGTCACAGTTAAGCATGACTGTTGCCAGCTTCAGACCCTGATCTTCATTATCAATCCAGGGCTTTGAGTTCAAACTGTCCCCTAAACTCAGCGCATTCTCATTGGAGAGTAATATGCAATGCTAGTACCAGGCAGCATTACTAGCTAAACAGCACATTATAATCACTCTAAAAGATAAAATGTATGTTCCAATGTATTTAACGAAGTAAATTCTACTTTCTGCACTAATGATCAACATTCATTATTAATGGCTAAAGTACTGCATGGGGTATTTCCTTTTGGATGAATTCATAATAATTAACTTCCACTTTCACTTGTGTTTTTGCTTTAATGCTTTTTGTGTTCCTCTTGTGAAATGTTTACAGCTCACGCACTGAAGCTGGAGGAGTAACTGACTTCAAACTCAATGCCATCATTTCATAACTACACTTAAGGAATCCACAGGGGAATAGAGTGTCACCACTGAGTAATACAAATAATTTCACGTTGCAAGATAAATGAGGCAAAGATGGGGCATTTATCCAAAAATCAATCCAGAGCCGCAGGCGAGACTCCCTTTCATTTTATTCTTCCTTAAGTGAAGTGGGAGAGATCTGTGTGTGATTTCATTTTGTTTCAATTTATACAATTCAGCATGCAGTCTGTAATTATAGATTTTGGCACAAACCAGCATAAGTCTCTCACCATTGATGTTGAAAAGCTGCCCTTCAATTGGTTTTGCAAATGGTTGTGGTTTTTTTATCCTGTGTTGCAGCTACTTCACAACCAGTTTAACTGGACTGCAGGCAAGGTTCTTTTAAATTTATTTGCATTTTAGTATATATTTTTTCTCAATTCAAAATTCTATATTAATTTTGAATCACTAAGAGCATCAAAGTGACATAATAATTGTTTAGCTTGATAAAAAAGCACATCAGTACAAAATGGTTTGAACATGCCTTAAAAAAAAAAAAAATAGAACTTTGCTGCCCTCTACCTGCCAATTTCCAGACTGTGGGAGAAGACATCAAAAATCAGAAATTAGTCCAAAGGCCCAGACTTTTCACAGACCACTGAAGAGCTCAGAAACCAGCTACAACTACATAATCTGTCTTGATCAAGCAGAAAATCAGAGTTGTAATTATTGTCCCCACTTAATGAATTTAAATGAGGGAATGCTATAAAACTGTTTGGGAAATACAAGAAAGACCCAGCCAACCAGCTCTACTGCTTACGATTAAACACAACCACCATGGGAAGAATGATTTCTAAAGGCTTTCAATTATATTCAGTTGGAAGTCACTGCCCCAAAATCACTCACTTATTTAATCATTCATTTCTGGGGCTACCAGCATGGCTTCCCGCAGGCTAATGCCACTTCATTTCTTTTCTATTAAGTAGTGCTCAGTGCACACAGGACAAGACAACAGCCATGTTTCTCTCTCTCTCTCACAGGGGTACAACAGTCCCTTTCCCTTTACAGGCTATGTTCTTCAGACACTCTGTTTGTTTTCCTCTGTTATTAAAGGCAAGACCTACAAAAGAAATTAGAAGGAATCAGCCTAAGCCTCTGCTTCAGCTGGTTTTCTCTCTGTTGCATTAGAAAGTTCTGAACAACCACAACTGCAACCTGAAAAGAAAAGAAGAAAATGTCTCTGCCTTACTTTCCTTCTTCCACCAGAAATTCAAGTTGAATTTATGCTAAACACTTGTGGTGACTACAGGATGAGCACAATCATTGCTGCATTTGAGTCAAACACTATTACTTAGATGTCAACAGCATTTTACTCCTCCTTTTTAAATCTGTAGTTTGTTCATTCCTTTCTCTTAATGTCCACTTAATTGAAACACCAGAGGAAAAAACCCAGCCTTCTTCAAACCCACCTTACCATCTCATGAAGAGATGGTAAGAGCTTCGAGTGAATACTCGCCATGTCCTCAGTTCTATAAAATAAGGAGACCAAAACAACGGCCTTAATACTAGGATGGTTAAAATACAAGTAAGACAAACCAGCCTTTGCTAATTCAAAAATTCAAAGCTAAGGACATACCACCCACTGTGACCTCGCCTTTTGTTAACTGAAGCCATCAGCCAAAAGTAGGCATTCATGGAACACAGTGAAGGTCCATTGCATTTTACTGAAATCCTAAAGCAAGAGAAATTATTCAGGCTACTTGTGCCACACACTATAGCACACCAGGTCAGACATCTAGAGTGTGTCATTAACTTTAGAACATTACAAAGCCCTTGCACCTCGGGAATATAAACACACAAAAAGCAAGATCCACTTTCTTAATTCTACTCTGATCTTGAAAGCTAGTAAGAAAGAAAACAAGGCAAGTATACCCTTTTACACATACCCTTGATTTACTCCCCTCTTCTGAGAAAATCTCTCCTTCACACAGAAGGAGATCCCACTGATGGTTGTTCCAATATGTTTTATTCCAGTAACTTTAACAACCCTTCGGATCCAACTGTTATTAAAAATCAAGGAATCTGCACAGAGAGAAAAAGTTATCCTCTACTAGAGGTTAATGGCCAAACTTCTGAGAAACTTGGGGGTAAGAGACAGCTCCTGCTCTAGACAGCTCCTGCTCTAGACAGCTTATGAAGAGGTAAGAAGAGCACATGCTTATCCGGAGAGCGAGAGGGAACGAGGCCTTTCCTCAGTGACATTCTAGCCTCTACTCTCTGGCAAAGCTAACAAATCAACACTGATCATCTCAGGATTACCCCAGGCTCTGGTGCTTACCACCGCAGGGGATAAAAATCCTCCAAGAAGTTCACTTGGGATCTCATTTTATCATCCACACTGCTGCACAGAAACTATGCCAGTGGGCTCCATTATAAAACACTGAGACAGACAGACAGCCAAACTCAGCATTTCAGACTTTTTGGTTTGGGGTTTTTTTTTGTTT